>JADLZL010007389.1:0-94358 GCA_015844335.1 Chrysopogon serrulatus
AACATGCAACAATATGTTCTTCCATATAATATATTGTCACAATAAAATGACTTAATACCTTACACCCAGCATATTTCTTGCTAGTAGTTGCAAAAAAGGTCCACTTACAACCTTGACTAGCTCTCTTGCAAATGGCCCTAAATCTTGTCATGTCTTTTTTCACAGTTTGGAAAGCATGATCATACAAGATATCATGATGTGTGACTGCTAACTTGCATTGGTCCACATCTGGGAACACCTACATCAATACATGGATCATCAACATCATATGAAAACATGGGAAGATCATACTCATCTTCCTCATCAACAATTTTACCGTTAGGATCAAACTCAATCAGACGAATCATCTTCATCAGAGTCAGATGAAGCAGCCAAATCAGTGTCATAGCTGCTATCACTTAGTACCTCTACATCAGCCTCAGAAGCACTTTTTTTTGGTAGCAGCTGTCTTTTTCTTGGTACATATTGTCTTTTTTGGATGGGGCTATAGCTGTAGGATTTGTGGCTTTCTCATTTGTGGCTCTCTCACTAGCATTTGTGGCTGTCTCACTAACATTTGCGGCTGTTGCATTTGTGCCTTCCTCGTTTAAAGGCACAGCAGCTCTTACATTAGGATGAAATCTTCTCTTTGTTGGAGAAAATTATAGTGCCCCCTTAAAATCATTTATCTGAGCATTGATGCATTCTAAACCGCTCTCTACATTAGTTAGAAACCATTCTAACAGATTTTCATCAGATTTTATTTCTAAAGAAAAATTCTCCAAATCACGCCACAAGATTATGTACTGCTTAGAACCCCACGAGCAGTGCTTAGCAATGAAATCAACTAGCTGTAACAGCCCAAAGCTATTTGTGTCCACAACCTTGGTTGGCAAAGTTCTACCTTGCCACCATGTTTTTGACCACCGTCTGGCAAGCTGAAAAAAGAGCGAACTCTAACAATAAGTTCCAATTTACTGTGATTTATCCTACAAATCACAGCAGGGAATAAACGAGTTAACACATCAATAATCGCTGAATCACACATCTCAAAAAATCAAAGAAAATACCTGGCCTCTTGAGAGCTTGCTGCATCTTCCATGGTGGCCGTCTGAAGCTGTGCAAGAGCCTTGGGAGTTGGGGGGCGGGGGGCTGGGGGAGGGACAGCCGGTGAGGTCCCCGGCCCCGCGCCACCGAGGGCGCGAGCCGAGGGGATGGGGTCTTGACGGCTGCCCGGCGCCCGTAGGGCGAGGGGGTCGGCCTCAGGCGGACCTCCTGCTTGGCGACCCAGCCCGGTGCCTGCACGGTAGAGGATGGAGGAGATGACCACGGCGGTGGGGGGAGGGGCAGCGCATGGTGGAGGATGCTGAGCCGCGCCAACAATCGCCAAACCCTAGCCGCTGATGAGGACCGCCGCTCGGACTTCGTCGAGCATGCACGGAAACAGGATGAAGACCGACGGAACCAATTGAAAAAAAAAGACACGGGGGGTACCGGTGTCTTTTTCGCATGGGTGCCTTTTCTTTTTTTTTTTTTTTTTCTAATTTAATTAATAAATTTCTAACGGTGTTACAAAATAAGGGCAAACGGCAGCTTCAGTTAAGAAAAACGAGGTAAAATCACAAAGTTAAAAAAAGAGGAGTAAAATCACCATTGACTTATGAAGTAGGAGTAAAAACACTAAAACCCCAATATGCAAACAATATATTTCATGATAAATATTAATAATTTTTCCTGCAGATTTGTTCAAACTCGAAGCTGTTTGACTTCTCAAAATATGCGAATTGTAATGTTTTTTTTTTCACGGTGAGAGAGTAGCATCTAGCTCACTGATTGAACCGGATGAAAATGACATTTGTGACATGAGGAAACGGTGTGTTATGTGTCATGATCATCATCCACGCGGCTATGGATCGCTTGTTCTGTAGTGGCTGTCGGTAGCATCATCTCATCCACGGCTGGGCCACACCTCGCTCTTGTCGTGTGCCTCCTCGTGTTCCATACCATATCATTGCACCGTGAGCATTTTATTTTTTTATTTGATTTGCTTGCAGCATTATTTACTACCAACCATTGCACCATCAGCGCTATAAATAGAAGGCCACTCATCACTCATATCTCATCGCCTCGAGTAGTTTCATATCAGGTAGCGCGAGGGAGCGATCCAGATCATCCAGCCAGCATGAGCTCCTCGACGGCCGAGAAGACGTCATGGCCGGAGGTGGTCGGGCAGAGCGTGGAGGAGGCCAAGAAGGTGATCCTCAAGGACAAGCCTGACGCCGACATCATCGTGTTGCCCGTCCGCACGCCGGTGACCAAGGATTTCCGCCCTGACCGCGTCCGCGTCTTCGTCGACACCGTCGCCGAGACGCCTCATGTTGGCTAGTTCCCCGGCCAGCTCCGATCCCTTTTACTGGATCCAGCCACATCTGAAGAAAAATATATGTATAATAAAAGAATAACTCAGAAGATGCCATATACATGATCATGCTGCATGCCCTGTCCATGCATGTGCATCTTCAGAATGGATCCGGATTTGTCTGTGTTTTACTTTCTATGAATGGTATCATATTATTCGACGCTCCTGTCCCGGCATCATATTGTCGTCCTTGTGCATAGATATGGAGAATTAATGTGTTATCGCTGTTATTTATGTCTAAAGCCCGTTCCAATCCGGCCTTGCAATTGCATGGATGAAGGTACGTACGTACGCACGGAAGTGATGATGGACAAATCATTCACACAAATGTGCCCCTGAATGAAAAGTGCAGTAGCTGACCCTTTTTTTTTACAAGAAATTTCGTTGCACTTAAGAACAACGTACAGAAGAGTGTATCGCCTAAAAGGCTCCAAATTCCCAGAGGCTAGTGCTTCCTTAACCAGGTACTGATTGACATCAGCAACATGTGTGCAAGATGTACAGTAGTTTGAGAGGGGATGAGAAGACAGAGATGTATGAGCTTCTTTAGCTAAACTATATATGAGCTGAATGGTTTAGAGCTCTTGCAATCTTGTAAGGTGCAAACTAACCTCTTTCTGAAAACCCGTGCAAACTACAGTAAAAAAATTTGTCTAAATTCATAAAAAATTATACATATAGATGATATGATGATACACAGCCAAAATATTGTCACACCCCAAAATTTCTAATTTTGGGTTATGCTTAGAAACACTAAATAAAAAGAATGTTTTTAATATTTGTATAAAATTTTCTAATTTTATTTAAGTCAGTGTAAATTAAATTGATGGAAATAGTGAATTTTAAAATTTTCTAAACTAACTTAACGGACTTGTTTGTTGATGTGATGTTTTCTTGTTACATGACTTTGTATTGTGGGTATGTGAAGTTTTTAAAATGCGTTAGAAGTTAGCCATTTAACTTTTCGATACGTGTCCATCTTTTTCTATCATCAAATTTCTTGTCGGAGCTTAAGCCTTCCTATAGAGTTCTTCAGAACCTTTTTCTTACACCCTAAATCAGTCAATTGAGTTCCTCGTCCATCAACTTATCTCTGCAAACTTCTCGGGAATTATTCCAGTTTTTTTTCTGGAACTGGTTCCTACTCTTCTACGAGCATAATCTAATATCTAGATGCTTACGATGAGCTCCAAACACTTTATTTGGGTTCATCGTGTTCCAAAATGTCTCTGAGAAGTTTCTCCGAATTTTTGGAGCTTTCGGAATATTTTTCATGGCTTAAACATTAATTCTAGACTTTTCTAGAATTATTTTAATCCTGAAATTAATTTATTCCGAAAATAATAAAATCATAATTTTACCACCAGCCCTCAAAGCCCGCATTTATTTACTAATGGGTTTTTAATGGTTATTTAGGCCCATTAGTATAAGTGGAGGGTGTAACATCAATTAGTACCATATTGC
Organism: Chrysopogon serrulatus; assembly: GCA_015844335.1. NCBI lineage: Eukaryota > Viridiplantae > Streptophyta > Magnoliopsida > Poales > Poaceae > Chrysopogon > Chrysopogon serrulatus. The sequence continues at coordinate 3,863 of JADLZL010007389.1, forward strand.
TAGTTGATGTTAATGTACGGTATTTTTCTCCTATATATATGTACCAACTCTTTGGGCAAAATACACCAAAAATACATTAAAGGGAGCTCCTAATTTGGAAATCCTAAGGTGTAAAAATAATATTTTGTTCTCTCCTTGCCGTGTTGCTGCCAAAGAGTTGCGACGGCGTCCTCTTCCTCTTCACCACAGATCATCAACCAACCTTGGTTAGATTTATCTCCATGTTGCATGTGTCCGGCTAGTTGTCGTGCAGCTGAGAAGCCAACTCGTAATCGATCTATTTATTTCCGGCCTCAAGCAAAGCAAAGCCAGCATGGGTAATTGTGAAATTCCTCCTGTGTTTATTTCTTTCATCTACTATACGTGTTTCGGTTCAAATACGTTTGTGCTAAACCTTTCAAATTCTCTACTAGCTAGTTATCCTGTCACCCCTTATATGGTTTTGCCTTGTGTATCTAATTCCTTTCATCTATGGATGGTCAACCTTGCATTAGGCTTTTACTTCGGTTGTTTGCCCTCAGCATGTTCAATTCCTTTCTAGATCACTTCATCCTTGGGCTGACGTGCTGCAACTGTGCCGGCCTTCCATGCTTGCCATGGCCATGCTCGTCGTGAGGCTGAACCGGTGAAGAAGCCAGTATCGTCGGCTGCCCACTCTGGCCTCCGCCCAGTTCTACGCCCGCGCTAGTGCTTAAGCCATTATATATTGCTGGCTCCTATCCTGCTGATGCCCGCGAGGTCCTCTCTGTTGAGCTGCATGCCCTGCATCAACACCCATGACCCACCACGTACAGATGCAAGACCATCCACGCTACCCATACGTAGCTGTTCGTGGTGAGCATCTCCATGTTTTCCTTTATCTCTATTAAGTACACCACGCCGTTAATTAGTGATGCTGCATGCCACTTTTGCATGTGTGATATACATGTGCATGCCTCATCTACATACGTTTAATCAGGCATTAGTTATTTCTTTATTTAGAATTCTACTTCGTCTCTCTTCTAGGTCAATGCAAGTTATCTTCTTATATCAATTCATTCATGGTGACGTAGATAGTTTCAGCAACTTCAATTAAACTCCACCATCCTAGTTTTAGCTTGGATTCGGTCGATGAGTTCTTTCGCATCGCTTTTGCGTTAATGTTTCAAAGAACGGACCCAAGTCACAAGTTTCTAAAATTATTAAACATTAATCTGGTTCATAATGCTTGTCACTAGTTTCTAAATTAAAAAGCAACGTAGGTTTATATCTTGATATTTTTATATATAAACTTGACATGATTAATTGGTGGCATAAAAATGATTTATGAAATATAATTTGCTTAGTTTAAAAACACGTCATATATGATTCAAAAAGGTGCTCTCACATGTTATTTGTATTTGCAAGTAAAAGATTAATGGGCATAAATGATATCAAAATATTTACTCGTTTTCAAATTAAATATTATCTGACTAATCTGGTCTTAATAACCTTGACATGGGTTTGCTCAATTAAAATATAACAAGCTCGTAGCTGTTCTCTTTAAAATATAAAGTTCACGGCAGTCGTTTCCTCTTAAACAAATAGTTCCATCATGGGCGTTTCTTTGCGTTCTCATGGCCGTAGGACTAGCTTTTTTTTTAGTACGTTGTTTTCAAAGTCTTTTTGCTTCGATTGGTGTATTGTTCTTAGTCGTTCCTATTTTGTTTGCTTGTATGTTTGGCTATGCATGGTGATTGCTACGAGTAGAACGAGAACCATTTTATGAGCTTTGGAGATCGAAGTTGATGACTGAAAAGCAAAGTATGAGGAGGTTTAAGCAAGTATTAAGGCAAGTATAGCTTGGGACCTCCTTGATTACCTATTCACAATAACCACTATATTTCATATGCATGTATCTTTGATTCCCTATTAAGGATGACTTAGAGTTGATTACTATCTACCTTGATGACTTGGGATATGTGCATGTGGGTAGTACTTGCTAGTCTTTGGATATATATATAACCATGATCTTGTAACATGAATAATGGAATATGCATTAACATTAAAAAGATGATTCTATTACTGTTATAGAGATCTAGAGCTTGGTGTTTCGTTGCTCTAGTTTCTCTCCATAAGGACTTATATCGTAAGTGGTCACCGGGATTTCTGATACAATTTGTGAGGGCTATATGGCTGGCTTTAGTCAAGTATGAGGACCTTTTCTAGCTTGTTAGAGGTTACCGAAAGGCGCAAGAGGGGCTTTACACGATGGGCATAGCGTGGCTTCGTCCTCATGTGTTCTTTGCTGCGGTGTGAACCATTTGGAAGGGGGATTCTATGTCTGCTTGTCGAGGAAACCTAGCGGCCCTAACTTGTTAGACGAACCTTTGAAAGGCTTCATAGTGAACCCTGCCGACCTTCCTTGGAAGTGGGTCAAGAGGCTGATCACCTCGGGCAAAAGGGTAAATCACGACTCACAGTGAAAGTGTACACCTCTGCGCAGAGTTTAATAAACTGGTATACTAGCCGTGCCCACGGACACGGGCGGCCTTGGGGATTCTTATGGAATAGTTGATCATTGTTATATGATGTTTAATTATGTTGTTATGTATTATTCTTTATTCTTGTTCACTTGATCATGTGGTTATGGGAAGTGCTACTACCTTGTTGCTTTTATTGCCAAAGTGTTAATCTATTAAAAGCTAATCGCACTAAACCCGATTGTCGACCTTTTGAGCCTCATGAACCCCATGTTATATTTCTTTGAGTACGACATGTACTTACGCTTGCCTTTACTTTTTATTACTTTGAAAAATCCCGGATGGGTACCGGATGGTGGAGTTAGTGAGTTGCTAGGCGTATGTACTCTCAATCAACAACCGCCCCCGTGAAGATGGAGTCGAAGAAAAAGACTAGCTGCCGTTTCGGCGTTACTCGATGTAAGTGTTAAATATATGTAAGTTTCCGCTATATAACACCGATTTTGATACTCTCTACTTCTGTTTTCGTATGTGTGGACTTCTGGGCACACATATGGTAAGCCTAGTTTTGTTTATTAAAACTGGGTGTTACAAATATATTGTCTAAACTCGACTTTGTTTGTGAGATATAAAAATAATAAATTTCTAACAAATCATCTCGACAGCTTTCTGGTTTAAAATTTATTATTTTTATATCTCACAAATGAAATCGAGTTTAGATAAGATATTTTACAAGGCTGTGTATCATCATATCATCTACATGTGTAATATTTTAATAAATTTAGACGACTTTTTTACCGTTTGTATTAGATACGTTCCCATCTTGTAAACCATGTAAAGGTATGGTTATCTTTGTTTGTCTGAATGAAATCTTGTCTGAGTGATTTTATCGATCCTCCAGTCCGATGGTGTAGATAAGTTGGGTATGGCATATATAATTTCTCATTTTCTCAACTATTATAATTAAGGTATGTTTGTTTGATATAGTTTTTTGTTCAAAAGTGCTTTCCTGAGAACACTAGTACATAGAACCTCAGTACAGGCGGTTCCCAACGCATTTTCACAGGCGTTTTAGAAAGTCGCCTGTGCTGGGGGCCAGTGGAAATGGTGCATTTCCACTGGAGGCGGTTCACATAAGCAACCACCTGTGGAAATGATATTTCCACTGGCAGTTCACATAACCAACCGTCTGTGGAAATGGTATTTTCACAGGCGGTTCTATTAAGTGACACTAGAAGAAATTTACCGGTTTGTGACGAACGCGTCATAAACCACGCGCCTTAAACCACAGTTTATGATGTCAATATGTTCATAAAATGTCATAAAATGTCAGAATGCTAACATTCTGACGTTCTATGACGTTTTATGAACATATTGACGTCATAAACCGTGGCTTAAGACGCGTAGTTTATGACACGCGTTCATCACAAACCGAAGCATTTCTTGTAGTGTGAACCGCATGTGTTATTGTTTTTCTGCCCAAATTAATTTAAATTTTTAAATTTAAGCAACCGCCCTCCTCTCTCTCTCCCTCCCTCCTCTCTCTCCCCCTCTTCCTCCCTCCTCTCTCCTTCTCTCCCCTCTCTTACACACTATGATCAATATAAAGGCTATTTAATTATAAGAATCTATCAATAAAAAAGTAATTATATCATACAATTTTATATATACAGCATTAACAATTTAATTACATCATACATTATATACATCAAAGTTATTTTTCGGCGACGATATGATAATAAAATTTATATTTGATATGATTCTAATAATTATTTCGACTCAATTTTATAGCGCTAATGTCCCTTAGCACTCTGAACTCCGGCCTCCCTAAGAGACTATTTGCATGGTGATATTTTTCCTCTGTAGAAATGATTTCTTTTAAGATAAACGAGCACAGGTCCTCAACAATTGCATATAGAGTTTTCTCAGTGAAGTTTTTTAATTTGGTTTCTTGATACGCCTGAAAAGAAAGTTTATAAACATATATATTTTCATGTGGCTACAATATATTTGCATCTTTAACGATATAAATACAGACATAACAATTAGTTGTACCTTATTAGAGTTCTTTTCGGTACCGTCGTCCGTCCGTTCTCATAAACTTCGCACACGTAGAATCCACAGTACACGGAACAATTTGGTTGCTTGTGGCACTACATAAAGGGCATGCAGTTATTTACTTGCAATATCGTCTTATGTACTATACATGCATGATATGGATTCATAAATTTACATACCGGCCACTTATAAGATATGCTCAGTGTCTCCCCCTTCTTTGACAATTTATACACTCTACCTTTTAACTTATAGAATCTATAACAACTATGAGCTCAAAAAGAATTAGTTAGTAATTCTTAAACTTTGATCAATAAAAGGATACATGCTAGCTTATGTCGGCTTATTCTAAGATGACCGTAAATTTTGCACATCTTTCAGAACTGAAGTCTGTAGAGTCAAAGACCAGCACCCTTCTGTTCCTAAGATAAATATAGAAGCATATCCAGTGGTCGCTGCACGATCGAACCGGAATTGTTATGCGTGTATATAAATTAATACTTCACTGATGTATATATATCAACTCATACTTACTTAAAGTTATAAGGGGCAATTATGAATTCCCTGTGTTAGAACTGAAGCATTGCATGGCCTATGTAGGCGGCGTATTGAGACTCATGGTCCTTCTCCAGTTCTTGCTTTTTCTTCACAGCTTCTTCTTTTAATAACCTCTTCAAGAGGTCGCTACCGTCACCAATCCGAAAAGTGTGCTCATTCTCACATATTTTTTTGGGCTAAGGTACCCAACCTTAGGGCTCTCATTTTTGCTTGTTCTAGGACCGTAAAGCTCGTCTTGATCATATTGCATTCTGCAAGACACAAGTGCATGTCAGAAATTTAATCTTAATACAAGCCAATAATAATAAACGATGTTCATGTTAGTACGAGAGGAAGACTTACAATGCAAACAGCGTTACGAGCTGAACGTCGAGCCACTTGAGGTTCATCATCAACCATATGTCCTCGAAAGTAACGAAAGTCGTATCTCATTCACTTCTGAAAGCCGATGGTGGTATATTCACTTGGATTGCGTCGATGTCGACAGAAGCTGCTCTCATATACCAGCCATGAAGTCTTTTAATACCAGTCAGGAGATTTTGAAGTTTTTCCAACTAAGTAGAGGCCTGCCCGATATATATGTATTAGGGATGTTTTGATAATCATCCCATGTTGGCTTTCTTATCTCTAATACTCTGATCTCCGGACCTTTTGCTGACTTCTCCTGCTCAGCTAAGTCCACGATATGTGACTTGCGAGTCTGCGCAATCCCTTTCAAAAACTTGATGGTGCCAGCAGTTTTTTCTTCGGCTCGTAGGGGGAGACCAATTTGGGAACCAAAAATTTTTTCGCCTTAGGTTTTTCTTACATCTTCTTTGGTGGCGGCGGTGGTGTCCAAGGTGAAGCTTCGATGTCTTGAGGCGGTGGGGAAGAAGCAGGCTCATTGAATGGTGTAGTTTGTGGTAGAGATTCTGCTGGATTCGGTGTTGACGGTGGGCTTCGAAAAGGATCCTACTGGGCAGATAGGGATGGTGTTGGATCCAGATGACGATCGAGAGGTGCTGACTCCTGAGTTTCTGGCAGGGCTTCAGAGGACGGTGGTGGTGGCTGGGTCAACTCGACGTCTCGTCCAGGCCATAGGATGAAATTCTTAATGGCCTGTCCGAGTGTCTTAATACCCTTAGGGCTAGATATTTCTAGCACATCATCCTCATATCCTGGGACGACCATCGACACTTCTACCGTGCAGTACTCTTCTGGTATAGTAACACCATGGTAGTCACGTCCGGGGATCGTAAAGCCCGTGGCTACCTCCCTTATACGTTGATGCTTCATACCATATCGTATGAGCAGTTTGCAAGGTGTCGGCGCATTAATGTCATCCACTGCGTAGCGGTCCTTGTTTTTCATAGACCTCACACTATTTGAAAAGGGAGGAGATTGAGCGGACTTGGCAGTAATCATCTGCTGAGCTCCAGGATAGGGTTGTGCTGGGATGAGCTGCATCTGTGGGCCTTGTGTGCTCATCTGCTGAACAGACATTACACTAGCTAACTTTCGCATCAACTAAGGATCAGAATTTGTTTAGAAAATCTGATATCATATTTTTGAATTGTTCCTTAGCCTGTTCCTCAAAATATTGCTTCATGTCTTACTTATATCGATCTTGTTTCTTATACATGTCCACCCACTCCTCATCAAATCCTTCTTTCCATCCCTTCTTTGACGAGATACCTCGTACACGTCTAGGATGCTCAGGGTTGCCCAGACCAAGACTCAAGATGTCCCTCTCCCTTTGTGGCTTGAATCTCCCTTTTTTACCTCTGCTGTCAGTTCCACCATCTTGTCAACTGTCGGTGTGATTTCTAAGGGGCAGTTCACACTTGTAGGAGTTTGTTTAGTTCTTCTAGCTTTGAGCCAATTCGCCGATCTCTCGCCAACTTCCTCTGAGAGCACAGTCTTGCCTTATTTCTTTAGCTCCTCCTCCTCTGCCCGCCATTTCAGAATCTGCAGCTTGTAACCACCCGTGCCAAGGTGATGGTGGTATTTATTCCTTTTTGCTAGTTCTGAAGTAACTTCACTCTTTGTTTTGAAAGTTGGGTCTTCCCTTTGGGTCTTGAATACTTCCCACTGCCCAGGGGTGATCTTATACTTGCTCGTTGGGTCCAACCCATGCTTGAGAAATTTGGTATTCATCTCTGATCTGTAGTTTCAAAATAATGTTGCAATCTGCTTGAAAAAATACTCCTTCACAAGTTTCTCTGTCCCCGTAGGGAAAACAAACCTTTCGATAAACTTATCCCATAGCTCTTTCCTTTTAGCCACACTCACATCCTTCCACCTAGAGATTGTGATGTCCAGTTTATCCCTGACCAAGAAACCAATGGCATTCCGTAACTTGGCAGCCACCTCATCAGACACTATAGGCTCTCCATTTGGGCCGATGTTGGGAATAATATACATCTTCTCTGGCCACTTATTTGTTTCTCTGTCACCGTGTTTCCTTTTTCTTGATTTGAAAGTGGTTGTCTCAGTTGTTTCTGGTGCTTCACCATGTGGCACGTCTTCTTCTTTTGCTAGAATCTCCCGCATTTAAGATAAAACTTTCTGTCCAAAGCAATTCAAGAGTGTAAGGATCGGTGCGTTTAATACTATGAATGGAAGTATTGGTTTTTCACGTACTAACTACTAGTAGGATGCCCCACGCGTTGCTGCGGGTATGAAGTAGAAATATAAGGAGTTTATAATGGTCGAAACTATGAAATAGTAGATACATATATATGGATGTACGTAATAGGTCAATTGCGGAGGTTGTATCCATTGACAAACATGATATAGATTATTTGAACTGGCCATCATCCAAATCTCATCTACCCGAACCCCCACCTCTACTATACCTGAGGGTCATCTCCCTTCCAAAATTTTAGGAGTTCTCCTTCATAAAATTATACATGTTTCGGAGGACCATGCAATCCATGTGATATGTAATTTTGCTAGTTTTTTTACAAACGGATTTTTGCTTAGAAACGGTTTAAATTATCAAAATATATCCCTACGGGGTCTTATTTTGAAGAGTTTATTGCGAGGAATACCATGATTCAATTGGATTTTAATTACAATACTTGGTCTAGGTGCTATGAATTTTTTCTATTTCAAAAGAAAACGCTAGTGGGAGATAAATATGACTTAGTGGAGGTAACTCCTTTGATGATGTCAGCTGACATCACTTTTAAAGTTTCGACCAATCAGAAGTCAGAGAATTGCTTAGTGGGGGTTAAGATTATAGAAGTTATAGATACCTCATCAGCAGGATCATAATCTGGGTCTTCACTTTGATGACGTGGCCTATCTATGCTAGGGCATGGATCACTTCGGTTCCCGTCATCTTCCTCTTCTTCCAACATGTCACCATGCAAATCATCATCATTTTCTTCTTCTTCTAGAAAATTTATAGTTCTAAATACAAGGGCAATAACTATGTGAGTTCATTTGATAGGATTTTACGTTTAAAAAACAAATCTTCATAGCTTTGTAATTGCGTAAAACCAATCGTTGTTCCGGGGGTGTGTGAGTCTTATTGGGTGACTCTACGCATTTGGTCATCTGCACGGCTCGGATTCGGAGAAGTCATCTTCTCGCTAACTTGCAATATAATAAGCTAATGAAGTAATTGAATTAATGATAATGTAATAGTACATAGTAATTCATTGTAATCAATAGACTAAATTGATAATTGATTACACAGAGAAACTTAATTGATAATTGATTACAAGCTAATTACTTGAAATATATAAGCTAACAAGAGTAATGATTTACTTATAAAAAGTTTTCTAAGGAAAGAAATATAATACACATTTACATTATTACATATTTCCTTTGTTTTATGTAGCATACAATATATACATAAAACTTGTTATTGGTAATTATTGCTACATATATGACAAATTAATTACAAAAGGAGAAGTATATAAAAAGCTATTATTATTATTATCAAGTAGGAGAAGTACATAAAACTCCTACCCAATGTATTACAAAGCGGTGGATAATGAAAACAATATTTGTAATTTGAATAAATGAAAGAATGCCATTATTATTATTGTCAAGTAATATAATAATTCATTGTAATAATAAAGAAAACATACCCATTGGACTTAAATAATAAAAATTTGATTCATAACATCTTTACATTTACATACATATTTCCTTTTTTAGAGAGACATACACTAATATTTGATTCATAAAAAGCATCCATGTTTTAAATTCAATTATACTATGCAATTATAAATAATAAAAGAAATAAATTAAATGTCTATAGTTATATATGCAACAAGTTCATTTAATAAATTAAATATCTACATATTTATATATATGCAGAAAGTTTATTTAACTAATAAAATTAAAAAATAAATTAAAAATAAAAAGGCGGCGAGGCGGCCGGCCTGCTGGGCCCATCACGGCCCGGCAGGTCGGCCCACCTCGCGTGGCTGCCCTGCACGCAGCGGGCAAGCCGCCGCCACCGTGCCGAGGGGCCGATGGTGGGGGTGCGCCACCGCCCGGCGCCATGAGGGTCGGTCCGGCCGGCACGCAGCGCCCCACCACCGTTGGGCGGGCACACCGCCGCAGTGGAGAGCCACCACCGTCACCAATTCGGCCGGTGGGTAACCACCGCCACCATAACCTCTGCCGCCACACACGCCGCCACCAATTCCACTGCCAGTGGCTGCGACACGAACGGGCGGAGGTGGCGGACGATGACCTCTGTCCCTGTATGGGAATGGAGGTGCTCACCGGCGAGAACAATGGCGCGGATGAAAGAACGGCGACGCGGTGGTTGTTGGTGGTGGCGCGGGCGTTCCTCTGGGGTGGCGTTGCGTGGATAGGGCGGCGGTGCTCCGGCGTTGGCGGCCGGCGGCGGATCTCCGGCGTTGGTGGAAAAATTGGGCAGCCTGACGGCGTAGGTTTCAGAGAACGCGCCCACCAGACTTGTAAAAATTTCAAGTCTGGTGGGCGGTATAAGTACTGGGGGCATTTGTACAGGCGGTGATCCGAGCGAATCGCCTGTGGAAACCATTTCCGCTGGCGGTTCACTAAGACCACCGCCAGTGGAAATGATTTTCACAGGCGGTTGTCTTAGCCAACCGATAGTGGAAATGGTATTTCCACTGGCGGTTCTCTAAGACCGCCGCCAGTGAAAATATTTTTCTTTTTTTGTTTTTTCCTAAATGTTTCTCTTTCTTAACCTCATTCTCTAAAATATATAAGAAAATATTTTAGAGTTATATTAGTAGAAAGAAAAGGACTATAATGCTTTTCTTTTTTTATTTTTCCTTAATGTTTTCTTCTCATTCTCTAAAATGTATAAGACAGTATTGTAGAGCTATATAAGTAGAAAGAAAAGGACTAAAATGGTTTTTGTTTTTATTTTTCCCTTAATGTTTTTCTTTCTTATTCTGATTCTCTAAAATATATAAGCAAATATTGTAGAGCTATATAAGTACAAAGAAAGGACTATAATAGTTTTATTTTTATTTTTTTTAATGTTTTTCTTTCTTATTCTCATTCTCTAAAATGTATAAGACAATATATAAGAAAATATAAATGATGATTAGATATCGGTGCGTAGAAAGAAAAGAACTTAAAGAAGTAGAAAGAAAAGGACTTAAACAAGTAGAAAAGGAATACCAAGAGAGAGCAATTCATGAGTATAAATTATAAGCGATAAATTGTTACACATGATATGGACTAATATTTAACTTAAATAGAAGAGAGCTAGCCGCCTCTTGTTCTTCCTTCTCTATCGTGGCACACCCACGGCAATGAATTTTTAGGGATATTACACTCAACATTCCTTATCTTTGACGGATGATCTGTAAAGAGAGACATGTGCCCGAACTGATTGAAATCATCTAGATCAATTACACCATCAATTGCTAAAGCTTGCTGCTTTCTAGGAAGAACTATATGTTTGGTCTTGTCGGTAGTTTTCTTCTCTTTCTTAGAAAGGATCTGTTTGGCATAGAAGACCTATGCAGCACGGGTAGCAAGGATCCACGGGTCATCCTTGTAACCTACTTTACTTAGATCAAGAACTCTCAAGCCATAGTTGTCCACTGTGATATGTTTGTCATCAACCCATTGACATCAAAATACAAACATCTTAAATGAATCATAGTCTAGTTCCCGTATGTCCTCAACGAAGCCAAAGTATGTAGCAGTTTTATCTGAATCATCTATGGCCTCGCAACGAACACCACTATTTTATGCCATGCTCGTTTTATCCCTAGAAGTGGTACAAAACATGAAGCCACTAATGTCATAGTTGTGCCATGATGTGACTTGGCGAGATGGTCCAGCTGCCAACCTCTTGATAGTTTATTGCTCAATTATTTCCCCATTTAGAATGTCCTGCTCTATTAGCCATGTGGTGAATCGACGCTTATGTTCTTTCGTTATCCAATTCTCTGTTTGCCCAGGGTTATGATCACTTAGCTCTTGCATATGTTGTTTGATCAGGGGATCCATTATCGAGAGCTAATGTAGGATACTATGATGCACCTCGAGGACAATATTGTAGTCTGATGGGATGAATGATTTTCGGCCCATCCTTCCACACCCATATAATCTGCCTTCATGTCAGGACGGAGGCAAACCTATTGCAATCTGATCTTTTAGACAATTATTATAGAATGGACCTCCGGACTCAATGACCTCTTCGGTAGTGTATCCCTCTATTATAGATGCCTCATGACGAGCATGAGTGGATACGTACCCATTCAGTATTGACATGAAACACTCATATGTCCACATCTCATGCAAATACATGGGACCTAATGCTTGTATTTGTGGCACCAAATGCACGATAAGGTGTACCATTATATCGAAGAAAGATGGTGGAAAACACATCTCAAGCTGTGACACTATCTCCACTGCGAATTCCTGAAGAGACTCTAACTCCTCGCGGTCAATTACCTTTTGTGATATCTCGTTAAAATAGAAGCACAATCGTGTGATTGCTATCTTTAAGAACACCAGACTTATAGCCCTGATGACAATAGAAAGAAAAGTTGTCAGCATCACATGGAACAAAGTTGTTAGCATCACATGGCAATCATGTGAGTTGTAGTTGTGAGTGGTCCTTCATTGAATAATGCTCCTAATGTTGGAGCAGAATCTAGCTGGAACTTTCAATTTCTTCAACCACACACACATCACATGTTTCTCATCCGTGCTTAGGTTGTAGCTTCTGCTTAGGAAGATGGTACTTTCCATTTTTAACAAAATCGGGTGAAGTTTAGGTTTTATCTTCAAATTGACCAAGTCGACGTGAACTCGGTCCTTCCTTCGTCTTGCCCTTTATGTCTAGCAAGGTACCAATTTTGCTTTCAAACACATTCTTCTAAATGTGCATACCATCGACCGCGTGCCGTACATCAAACTCTTTCCAATATGACAAATATTTGAAGAAAATTGACATCTTCTTGAATGTAGTCCCAGCAGCTTGGCTTCACATCCTTTCTTGCTTTTTTCATCTTTTGTCTTCTTCCCAAAAATAAACTTGATATTCTTAACTATCTCGTACACTCGTGACCTTTACTATTATCGATGGAGCAAAGCAGACCTTAGTTCATCGATTGTCAAAGTACCTATCCATCTTTTCGCAAGCGGTACCTATGTCATTTCGATAAAAAAAATGTCCGTGTCTCATGTATACTATCTTGTTGGATCCACCGAGGGACACGTAAAAGGTTTCATCCAGGCATATGACACAACCGACCTTGCCCTTGAACTGTCCTAACAATTCAAAGAGAGCAGGGTAAGCGTTGATCGTAACAAAAATAATTGCTCTCAGTCTGAATGACTCTTTTTGGTATTCGTCCTACATGTCAACACCTGTATCCCATAATATTCTCATTTTCTCTATTAATGGCTCTAAGAAAATATCCATATCAACACCAGGTTGTGTAGGTCCAGAAATAAGAATGGTTAGCAAAAGGTATTTTTTCGCCTGCGCAGCAAGTGTGGAGAGAGATTGTAGATGGTGAGAATCACCGGCCACGTGTTATGCCTGCTGCTCCTTTCGGCAAAGAGATTCATTTCATCGGTACACAGTGCGAACCTAACATTTCTTGTCTCCTTAGCAAACTCTAGGTGGTCCTCGTTGAATTTTTGCCATTGCTTGCCATCGGCTGGATGTCGAAGCTTTCCATCTACTTTGTGCTTATCAGAAGCATGCCAGGTCATAAGCTCTGCATCCTCAGGGTTTGTGAACAAACACCTCAACCGATCTATTACCGAAAGGTACCACATCACCATAGCAAGAACCCTTCTCTGTGCATAATAGTCTTCTTCTTTGTTTTCTTTGCTGCAGGGTTTTGAACTCTGTTGGATTTTCTGTTAGATCTTCTTTCTCTTCTTCCGTTTAGAAACAGAAGCTGCATTCTCTTCTTGTAGATAGTATTTTTTCATCTTGTACCGACTTGCCTCATAATTAGGACATTTATCCAAGTCTTTGTAATCACCTCGATATAGGATACAGTGATTTCTGCATGCATGGATCTTCTGGACACCCATAGTAAGTGGACCGATTAGCTTCTTTGCATAGTACATGTTAGCAGGCACTTTGTTCTCTTTTAGAAGCATATCTCCGAGAGTACTCAATAATGCATCGAAGCTGGCATCGGACCATCCATGTCTAGCTTTCAACATCAATAACTTAAGCACAGGCCGTAATGTCATGAACTTTTTGGTACAACCCTTAGTTTCATCGTACAATGGCTCTATTGCTGCCTTCTCTAAGGCCTCCATACCTTTCATAAAAAACATTGATGGATCCATATGACGACGCAATAATGCAGCCATGAATTCTGCGTCTTCATCCTCCACTTAAATTCTGTTATCGTCGGTTCCTTCAATATATGCATCATCATGAACATTAGGCACAATATGTTCACTCTGCTGGGACAACGGTGTTGTGTCTCGTGTATTAACTGGCATACGTCATCAACAAGCATGTCTGGGCCATTGGCGCCGAGGTTCAAGAGGGTTTCAAGTTGCATACAGCAGAGCTACCCTATCTATGCTTTGTCCAAATCAAGTAATCTTTCATAAATTCTCGGCAGACCAGATGAGCTATGATTGGTTTTGTGTCTTTAAAAACAACAAGATTTCTGCAGTCTATGCAAGGACAACATATGTGCTTCGTCTGTGTTCTCAAAGCATGGTTTTTGGCAGCATCGATAAACCTATGGACCTCGGGTATGTATGATGGATCTACTCTTTCTAAGTTATACATCCAGAATGCTCTGTCCATCGTTACCTATTAAAAAGTTTAATAGATTTATATATTATAATCAAAGGAAATATAAATATTTTGTGATATTAATTAACTAACCTTTGGATGATCAGCAAACTTCTTCAAAGGAATGTAGATAAAATGACCTCTTGCTTGTATATTTCTCAATTAGTACACCTCGAGGCTAAATTGCATATAGTTAAAAGAACTAGTTAAATAAATATGCCTCTCACTAATACTTAGTTAAAATTCTAGAAAGAATTAAATCAATCCCTATTAATTAAAGCAACAATGTATGGATGAAACTCTAATAAGAAAAGCAAGACTAATTAACAAAATCCTAATTAAAAAATAAAGTATCAATTTCTAGAAAAAACTTGAATAACTAAAACAAGATTAATTAATAAAAAACCTAACTAAAAGCATCGCTACTACCTAATTAAACAAAACATAACTAAATAATTAAATAAGACTAAATAATTAAAGCATCAATTTATAGATGAAACTCTAATAACTAAAGCAAGACTAATTAATAAAACCCTAATTAAAGCATCACCACTACTTAATTAAATAAAACATAACTAAATAATTAAACAAGAAGTAATTAATTTAAAGCATCAATTTCTAAAAAAACCCCGATAACTAAAAACAAGATTAATTAATAAAAACCAAACTAAAAGCATCACTACTATCTAATTAAACTAAATATAACTAAATAGTTAATAAAGAGTAATTAATAAAACTATAAAGGTTAAACCCTAGATCGAAAAAATAAAACCCTAGATCAAAAAATAGCTACAGTTAATAAAAAAAAGCAAAAACCTAGCTACTCTTCTCTCTCACTAGAGGTGAAACCCTAGATCTAAAAAGTGGCTAGGATTGTGCAAGAATGGTTAAAATGAGGCAAGAGACACATAAACTAACCTTTCTTAGTAACCTCCTTCGAAGAAATCAAGATCGAAACCCCCCTCTTGTATTTGGTCAAATCTGGACCTCCAAAATCGCCTCCAATGGAAAGTGGTTGCGAGCTACAGTTTGGTGGGGAAGGAAGGGGGAAGGAAGAAGAGTTATATATAGTACGATCAACACAGGTGGTTCACTTAAGGAACCGCCTGTGTAAAAGGATCAACACAGGCGGTTCACTTAAAGAACCGCCTGTGTAAATAGCCTCATTTACACAAGCGGTTCTCTTAAAGAACCGCCTGTGTAGTACCTCATTTACGCTGGCGGTTGCTTAAGTGAACCGCCAGTGTAAATGGTACCATTTACACAGGCGGTTCACTTAAGTGAACCGCCAATGCAAATCCTTTTACACAGGCAGTTTTAAAGGTAGGACCCGCGTGTTGATTTTCAATGAAACCGGCTGTGAAAATAAATCCCCACCATCAAGACAAATCATCTGTGTACTAGTGGAAACTGTATAAGTTAAAAGAAAAACCACGATAATGATAACCTTGTCTGTTCCTGCTTATACGTTTTAGTATTTATATATAAAATGGACCAAACAAGTCTTAAATTCCCGCTAGGCCACCTGAAAATTTTGTAAATTTCAATTGGTTTCTGTACAACTTTTGTACGATTCCCGCAAAATTTCTCCATTGCTAAAGAGTATGGTCTAAGTAACAACTTTTTAACACGTGCAAATGCAAAAATGGTGACAACTTCACGCCACTAGGCTAACAATTCCACAAAAGGTTACCATCGTCTTTCTTCGTTGGCAAATATTAGCTGATGACTGCATGCTCTTTTTTCTTTGCCGAGTGCCAGTATGTGGGCTCTCGGGCAAAGGCTCCGTCAACTTTCTCACCGACGTGATGGTTGTGTTTCTTTACTGAGTACGACGCAGGCCCTTGGCCAAGTGCTCGATAAATGGCACTTTCGGCAAAGATACCTTTGCCGTTAAAAATTTTTCAGGAGGCTCTTTGCCGAGAGCCAATCTCGGTAAAGACGTTGCCGAATGTTTGTGTGCCTTTACCGGGTGCCTTTGGCTCTCGACAAAAGAGAGCGCATCCAGTAGTGACTCTTCATATACTATATGTGTATGACTGCAGAGCTCTGGGCTGGCTACTTTGTAAATTTTTAATGGCATCAAACTTTCAGAGATGTCTCAATCGCCTAAACCGTAAGGTAACATTGAACAGGAAATAAAAGAACTTGAATCACTTAAAGTTGGTAGACAGAGTCCTTTATTTAACTTTGAGATGTCTCAATCGTGTTGACAAAAAGAGGATTGGGCCGGGAATTCGTGCCCGCATTACATGCGCGCATTCAGCTTTGACAATTTGGCGCGTCCTTCATCTTCCACGCGATATATCGGTGGAATATTATCCTGTTTATTCCTTGCAGATATTGTTGTTTAATTAGATCGTCGGTGAGGATTATCCAGTTTGTTTGCATGTCCAACACACGTCAGTAGTACCTGCTAGCTAGCTAATAAGAAGCCAACAGCTGTGCAGCATCTTGGTGTGGTGTGTCTTTATCAATGCTGTTGTGCGCATATGCAAGCATTTTGCTGTACCACAGCTAGAACGTTGAACGTACGACTAGTAGTAGCAGCATCCCTGCCATGTGTACGTTGAGTAGAAAGATCAAAATTTTGCACGCGCGTTAAGCTTGCGCGTGGCAGCATTTGACTAATTCTGGTCAAGTGGTAAGTATGTGTCTATATTGTCAGCAAGATTGCTTGTGGATTGGGAAAATGTCATGCGTTCAGAACACGTCACCCGATCCATTCATCTCCATCATCTATATCGTACATCCTGCACGCAGGCTGCAGCAGCTGCTAACTCTATAAATACCTCACCGGTGCATACAGACGCTTCATATAACCAGCTGCAGCAGTACGAAGAAGCACGTACGATAACAAGCAAAACTTGCCCGTGAGTACACGTGTGCCTTTCGGTTTTTCTTTTTTGCAATAATGTAGTAGGAGTCTGTTTTCTTTTCTTCATCGTCATCGATCGATCAACTGATTTGCAGTTCAATTTGCGACCCACGACTCCGACGACCATGAGCTCGACGGCGACAGCGACTGGGGCACCGGAGTGCGGCGGCGGCGCCAAGAAGTCATGGCCGGAGGTGGTTGGGCTGAGCGTGGAGGAAGCCAAGAAGGTGATCCTCAAGGACAAGCCCGACGCCGACATCGTCGTGCTGCCCGTCGGCACGATTGTGACCGATGATTTCCTGCCCAACCGCGTGCGCATCTTCGTCGACACCGTCGCCCAGACGCCCCACGTCGGCTAATCATCACTCGTAAGAAGAGGCTGCCTGCTGATATATGCCTAGCTTCAATATCAATTCCATCATCCTTGCTCCAGAAAAATTAATGTAAAATGAATAATATTACTCGGACATAATATGTATTAATGTCCCTGTATGTATATTTTTTTTCGAAAAACTCCCTGTATGTATATATATCTGCCAAATAATGGACGTTTGTACTGAATAATGAACGTATGTACGTATTTCTATATATATCTACCTCTACCCCTAATAATACCACGTACGTGCCATTGTGGACCAAGGCAAGTAGGCAACTCTTTCCTTCAGATTCATGTGTCCGTCTCTAACTTGCTCCATCTCTAGAGACCAAGCATTAAACGCTGCTACTACTACTTAACGCACAAGATTATAGCTGGCTCATAAGGTTGCTCTATTCTATCCTTAATAATAAAAAGAAAAAAAATTCTACCGCATCAGTACGGAATCACTCTTCCGACCTTGATATGAAATCAAACCGGGCACCGTGTTTCCTGTGTCAGCCCAATCACTGTTCCGCTTGCCTCCCATGGAATCTTGGATTCTTTTTTACAGGCCGCTCAACAAGCTTTGGAGGGTGTCCATTTTTGTTTTTATAGTTCTTTTTTTTACTGCTCATGTCTTTTTCTGTTAAATGAAAAAATGTAATATTATTGGAATTTGAACTCTTAACTCTTCTATAATAAAAAATATTCTCCCACTAAATTACTGCTCTTTTTCAAACTTGAACATTTTTTTTGCTCCAAGAGGAAGAAACCCAATTATTTCTATAAACAATAGAATCCCATCCATGACTATCCCATGGGTGAATCGAATAGACCCGGGTTTAGATGGGTCGTCGGCTGTTTTTTAATAAAAAATAAAAGAAATACTTAGAATATGAACTGTCCAAAATTTTCTAGACCAGATCTTTGTCCATGTACTGTCCACTAAGGCTCAGCTGGTTGGGGGATGCCAAAACCCGAAGAGCTCCCCGACGAGCTCAGGGTGGGCCAAACCAAGCTCAAATCGTTGAGGTCTACTGTAGTTTTAGTTAGGAATTTAGAACTTGAATTAGACGATGATTCAAGTATGAAAACTTTGAACTGAAATGATTAGGGATAAAATGTATTCTTTGTTAGAATTTGGATTAAGAAATGGTCTAACGAAGCAAACCATGAACTGAAATCGTGAGCAGACTGTTATATAATCTAATCTCAATAACTGCACCTCTAATTTGTACACATATTCCAGAGCAATTCTCAACGAGGGCAGCTACGTGCAAAACTAGCCAAAAGAAGTATTCATTATAATCAGCAACAGACAAACTAATCCTTGACACGATGTCAACCAACTCCTTACCGAGTGGATGACTTTAATCGGATTGTTAAAGAAAGAAACGTAACTCAATATTTAACTCTACCAACATATAAATAGTAGTAAGAAGTTAATGTAAAATGATTGTGCCTTATACTGGGAGAAGAAAATCTATCAAGATTGTATTATAATTCGATACAATATTAATAGGACATTGGTAATATTAATAGGACATTGGTAATATCGAAGTGAATATTAACTTATATTATAGCTGTCATGGTAGTCAATAAACTAAATTTTAAAGAAATAGTAAAATACAAATAGATATATAGCATGCCTATCTTTATTTCCATTAACTTTTTTCTCCCGTTGCAACGCATGGGCATATTTGCTATTTGCTATTGCTATTGCTTTGCTATTGCTTTGCTTTGCTTTGCTTTGCTATTGCTATTGCTTTGCTATAATACTAAAAAGGCAAAATTTCTCCTGAATTTTTTGGTTTGGTCTGGCCATCCTTATCTAATCGTGTTTTCAATAGAGATTGGAAACAAATAAGTTTGTATACAACCTATACATGCGCAAATAATAAGGGCAAACGAAGGAGAATCCACGCATCGCTACAAGAGGCAAACTGACCGCCCTACCTCCCCAACGGCCGGAATCCTGTCCACAGCTCCGTCGCCCTAGAAAATCCTTACCGTCGGGAGAGCGACCCAAGCGGCCGCGCAGAGGTTCACGATGACAGGGGAGACGACTCAACCTGTCTCCGGCCCTGGCCCCGTGTGCTCGACGCTGCGAGCGCCACGCCCTCGTCGCTCGCCGGTCACCGCCCAATCACCGCCCACGCGCTGGACGCCACTGCGCGAGGCGCGAGCTACCACCTGCCCCGGCCTTGCTCGCCTTCTCTGCCTCGCCTCTGCTCGCGCTCGTTTACACGCTCACCAGCTGTGGATCAGCACCACCACCGCTCGCCCCTGCGCGCTGCCTTCACTGCAGATCAGCGCTGTTACACGCCCGATAAGAGACAGGGACCACCGCACCGTGCGTGCGGTAGCAGGCAACGGCAACAGGCACTGCACAGTCGATGGGACCTTAGGGGATCTCGGTGTCAGTGTCACTGTAGCTTCAGTGCGGAGCTCTCCCGAGTCCATGCACCAGGTGAAGGCGTCGCTCCTCGCCTGAATTGATGTGGTTGGTCCACCATCAGCTTTGATGATGCAATCCACGTCAACATAAAGTAGTGCATGGCGTGTTCGACGATATGTCTATGAGGTACGGGGCCATTTTTTTTCTACTTTGAAATTGCTTTAGGAAATTCAATTGAATACGGCTGTAATGATAAGGACAAACAAACTAATGAGGTTTCATTTCCTTTGAAGTTCTTTCCCCCAGAGAGAGCTGACCTTGGCCATAATGGAGAAGAAGAGGAACTAGAATGAAGAGGGCACGCAGGTGTGGATGTACGAGTAGTGAGTGACACACCGAGGAGCAGCGGTGTTCACTTAATCTGTCAAATAAATAATACTAGAAGATACCCCGCGTTGCCGTGGAACTGGTGTGTGAGGATAGAAAAACACATCAAATGCATGACGGATATTTTTATCAAGCTGAAATCAAGATTCCAATAGTACTTCTTTAGTTTGAATCTGTAAGTTATTTTAGTTTTTTAGATATCTGTATTTTGTTATGCACCTGCATATACACAATGTCTAGATCGTATTAAAAACTATATATCTAACAAAGTTAGAACGATTTACAATTTGGAACAAATTAAGGGAGTTTTTTTTTTTAGAAAGGCGGCAAGAGCTTTGCCGGATTTTTATTAGACGGAGTAATAAAGAAAAACAAACACAAAACAAATAAAAGAAATTACTGAGCTACTAGAGTTACAGTTAAAACTACTGAGGCACGCAGGCCGCCGACTAGGCCACCAAACTGAAGCCGATACCGGCCCAGCCACCAGAAAAAAATTTAGAAAAACAACGCCCAGCAACAATCAACCCTGCTCGTCTTGGACAGATGATCTTGTTGCAAATCGATACTGTTGAATATCATCCTTGCAAAGGCTCGCTACTTGAGTCGGTTGTAAACTTTTTGTTGAAATGTTCATCGATTTCGCTCTTTCCAAATGTGCCACCAAAAAAAATAAATCATGATTCCATCTACTGTTCTCCTGCTTCTTTTTGTCAAATTTGGCCCTGCATCTTCGCCAATACCGATGAATTAATCCTGCTGTGGGTACTGAGTCAAGGATTGAAAGATCCAACCACTGTTTCAATTGGGACCAAACTTGCTGTGAGAAAGGGCAGTCTGCAGAGGTGGTTTGGAGTTTCCGGTTCGCTTCCGCATAATTTGCATATAGGGTCATTTGGCCAATTTCGCTTCATTAGATTGTTAGCAGTTAGGATCCTCTTGTGCATTAGCGTCCAGGTGAAAAATCGGCATTTGGGTTCCGCTTTTTGCTGTCCATAGCGGCATGAGCTTTAGTTTACTGTAAATACCTTCAAATTGAATCTGATACGCACTTTTAGTTGTATACTCTCCATCTGGTGTCCATCTCCATCGAATAGAATCTTCATAGTTTTCCTGTAATCTGACACCGCTTACCTTTTCCCATATGGTAACATATTCCTGTATTTCTTGAGCTGTCTGAAGGGGTAGAATGTTCCTAGTCCATCTTTTATCTTGAAGTGCCCTTCGTACTGACAGATTCTTCCTTTTTGATTTGAGAAACAGCGACGGTGCCAAGTTTCTTGCTGTTTGCCCGTCAATCCATGATGATGTCCAAAAACGTGCAGTCTTGCCATCCCCTATTGCTACGATTGTCGAGGCTGCAAAAAGTTCTCTGTCTCGCTGATCGCATGGAAGTTCAAGTTCCTTTCCAAGCACGCTCCTTGTGTTTCTGTTTGAACCACAACCATCTCAACCTCAGTGCTCTAGCAAAACGTTCCAAATCCAATATCCCAAGCCCACCCTTTGTCTTTGGGAGACAAGTCGTCGGCCAGTTTATCAGCGAGTGCCCCCCATACACCTTGTCTGGTGTTTCTCCTCTCCAAAGGAAACTCCTCCGTAGTCTGTCGATCTTACGAATAAGCCATTTTAGTTCTGGAAATGCTGTCATGTGGTAGATTGGTTGTGAAGATAGAACTGTTTTGACCAAGGTTTCTCTTCCAGGAGCCGATAAAAATTTTCCTTTCCATCCTGGTAATCTACCTCCTATCTTGTCTAGGAGCGGCTGCACATCAATCCTACGGAGTTTCCTGATGTGGAGAGGGAGTCCGAGGTATTTACCCGGGAACTTGCAAATCTTGCCTAGGAAAGTTTGTAGGAGTTGAGACACTGTCACGTTGTCCAGCCCATAGTCACCGCGGAGGGGAACGATGCAGCGTTCCACGTTCGGGAACGAGCGTTCGGGGCGGGAACGCGGGAACGAAATCGTTCCCACAGTGTAAAAATTGCATCTAAAACGTCGTTCCCGTTCCCGGTTCGTCGTTCCTCGATCCGTCGTTCCGGGAACTCCGGTGACTAAGGTCCAGCCGAATGGGGAATATCTCTGTTTTTGATATGTTGACTCTGAGTCCTGAGCACTCCCCAAAAATCCCAAAATCTTATGTAGTCTGCTCAACTCAGTCGCCGATGGTGCTGCAAAATTGCCGCGTCGTCCGCAGAGTGAGCACCGCAAGTTTGCCGCCTTTGGCAAAGATCGGGTTAAGAATGCCCTTTTGTGCCGCTACTTCAATAATGCGCTGTAGCGGGTCTATAGCCAAGATGAAAAGCAGCGGATACAGCGGATCTCCTTGTCGCAAACCTCGTGCGTGCTTAATCGCTTGTATCGATTGTCCGTTGACAAGGACTTTTGAGCAGGCTGTGCCCAGCAGGGCCGAGACCCAATCTCTCCATTTTGCGCTAAATCCCAGGGCCTGCATGACTTCTAGGAGGAATGTCCATCCTAATGAATCAAAAGCCTTTGAAATATCTAATTTGATAAAAAGCGCCGATTTCTTCTTATAGTGCAGCAACTGAATCACTCTTTGTGCGTACACAAAATTGTCATGTATACATCTCTTTTTAATGAAAGCATTCTGAGCATGTGACACAAGAGCATTCATGTGATTTGTCAATCTAGTTGCAAGGAGCTTTGTGATTATTTTGGCGACACTGTTGATCAAACTAATTGGTCTGAAATCTGCTATTGCGTTTGCTTCCGTTTTCTTTAGCATTGAGAATGGGCATCCGTTTACTGTGACCATGGCTCGGCATTACAAAAATCAGAGCATTGCACATGGATCTTATATGGTTCCTCAACCATCTAGTGTTCAGATTTCTCATGGTCAGGCTCAGGCAAAGGTCATGCATTGAAAACTAAGACTGTATAGCAATTAGCATGACACCAAGATCTAAAAAGAGCCATGGCCATGGAATATATTTATATCTCATCACTTCCTCCTTAGTGGTATATATCTGCATGCATAATCAAACATAAAAACGATTGGAAAAAGAAAACGGCAAAAACGGATTGTACAGAATCACTATATGTAGGTGAAAATGGAGTCTGACAATCTAGAGTTGCAATCTGAATAGCTAGATGCACTCATTGTCTCATGATCTAGTATCATACAAATTCACCTGCAACACAGTTGGAACGCACAAGCTCAATCATTATGTTGTCTATATGAGACTGAACTTTGAAGTGGTGCGGCCACCAGCCAAAAAAAAAAAAATGTATTCAAGCACTACGTCATATCAGAGAAAATTTTAAGGACCGCTTATACCAAAAATAAGTCAATCTAAAATTCAAACAGTTCTACATATCCAAAGATAACACGTGAAGAGAGGAGGAAGACGACAACTAACTTGCTCTTGCTACTGTAGGCGCATTCCAGGGTGCAAACTTAGGCTGGGGTGAAGTATACCACAATGCTTGACTGCTGGACAAGGGATCACGCTATTGGGAGGAAATTCACAGATGGAAGTTCGATGTGAGCAAGAGTAGTAAAACAGTATATGCATGTGCTCATCCGGTATATATAACTATATAAGAAACATACATGAGATGAGATTTTGTGTAGTAATGCGAGAAGCAACATACCTATGAAGCAATGAAGCGCAGGAATGGCCCTTGGTGGAAAAACATCGACCACCTTTTGGGCTAGAATGCAGTTCATGAATCTGACGAACTAAAAATGACAACCGTATAGAGAGGAGAAAGCGAGGGAGGTAATAATCATGAGTGGCCACTTGCCAATGCGAAGGTTGATGCTAGAGATGAAACATGAGGCCATGCTGGATTTTTTTTTTAAACATGAAGGCGATGGCTGAAGGCGAGGGAGGTAACACTACTGGAAACCAGCTCAATGCCGAGTGTCATAAGGTTTGCCGAGTGGGCATAAAAATACTTTCGGCAAACCAGGGGTTTGCCGAGTGTCGACACTCGGCAAACCACTGCACTCGGCATATCACTATTTTGCCGAGTGTCGGACACTCGGCAAACTATAGCACTTTCGGCAAACATGGACGGGTGTGGCGGCGTTAACGGTTTGCCGAGTGTCAAGGGTAGACACTCGGCAAACTTAGGCGTTTGCCGAAAGTGTATTTCCTTGACACTTTCGGCAAACTTTTTTATTTTGGCTTCCAAAATTTTTTTGCTGTACTTGTATAGTATTGTGGGCACTATATTTGATTTTGGACCCGAAATTTTTACTATTTTGTTCCTTTATTCTATTTAAATTTTTACTATATATTGTTCCTTTGAAAAAAGATATTCATATAACTATGTTCAATTTGAGGCCGTATCTAGAGAGATCCAAAATTTCAAACATCTTATTCACGGAACAAGTGCGGGCAACGCGTCAAGAACGGTTTTTAAAACTCTAGAAAATTCAAATGAAGTCTGAAAATCATCAAACTTGACGAGGTGTCTTCATATTGTATACAGAGGCTATGAAAAAAAATTGGGAAGGTTTGGTGAACATTTTCTTGTACGATGTTCGGAAACGCAAGAATCAACGAGGATGTTTCATGATTTTTGTGACGCCTGTGTAGGGTTTCTAAGTGATTGCGTGTACATGTACTTGAAATCATTTCAAATTTTTATCATAGCCTCTGCATACGATACTAAGACATCTCGCCAAGTTTCATGATTTTCGGACTTCAGTTGCATTTTCTAGAATTTTAAAACCATTGCCTAAGACGTTGTTGCGCACTTGTTCCGTGAATAAGATGTTTGAAATTTTGGATCTCTCTCTAGATACGGTCTAAAATAGGAATGAGTAATACGAATAATATTTTTGCAACAACTAAATTCCATTATCGGATGAACCAAAGTACAAACTTTCTTTTCCCCAAAAAATTCAAATAAATAAAATAAAGGAGCAATATATAGTAAAAAGTTCAAAAAAAGTTCCAAAATCAAACATGGTGCACCCAATACTGTACAAGTGCATCAAAAAAAATTTGGAAGGTAAAATCCAAAAAAAATATTATTTTGCCGAGTGTTTCAGGGAAACACTCGGCAAAACCCCTAGCTTTGCCGAGTGTCGTCCTTTGATACTGGCAAACCTGGTTTTTTTTTAAAAAAAATGTTCGCCGAGTGCCAGATCGAGGCACTCGGCAAACGTTGCCACCCAGGACTTAGACAAGCTGCACGCCGGCGCACACACTCACTCCACTCACTCCACACACTCACGCACACACACACACACACACACACACACACACGCAGCACCACCGCCGGCCGCCGCCCGCCCGCCAAGCCGGGACGCGACGGCCGCCGCCCCGCCCGGGCGCCAGCGCGCCGGCCGCCCCGCCCGCCCACCGCGCCACGACCCGCCCCGGCTTTGGGCCGCCGCCCGATTGCGCCGCCGCCACCTTCCGGGGCGCCACCCCCTTCCCGAGGGCGTCCCACGAAACTCCCAGCGCCGCCCCCCTGCGGGCGGCCAGTAAATGCGCCACCGGCCCGGCGGCCAGCCCCGCCCCGATGGCGAGGGGCCCGCCGCAGCGCCACCCGGCCCCTTCGGACACCGGCGCCCGAGCGCCGCCGTAGCGCCCCCTGCGGGCGCCCTACTTGCGCGAGCAGAGCCACCCGGCTGCTGCGCGCCGCCGCGCCCCACGGCGGCGAGGGCCCTGCGCCACCACCGGCCCCTTCGAGCAGCCGGCGCCCAGGCTCCCCGCGCCGCCCCTGCGGACAGCCGCGCCCCTGCCGGACGCCGCGCCCACAGCGCGCCCGCGCCTGCCGAGCGCACCCCCGCTGGCGAAGGCAGCCACCGGCCGAAGCCCCGCCAGGCCGCCCCGGCGGCGTGCGGCCGCCGCCCGCGAGGCAGCGCCACCGGATCGTGCACCTCCGCCCGCCCGCCCCGCCGCCGGCAGAGCCGCCACCCGAGACGCCCACGTCGACCTACCACCGCCGCCCGTCCTTTGCCATTCTCGCGTCACCCACACCCTTCAGCAGCATTGCTCGTGCGTCCTCACCTAGGTAAGAAAACTCTGCCATGCATAATCGAAAGTGATAGTGGTTGAGATTGTGGTAGTCGACCATCGTGTCGTTGTATGTGCTTATCGGCCATCGTGCCGTTGTATGCGGATTATTGCGGGGTTGTCGAAATGTCACCGTGTAGGGGAGATCTTTGCCGAAATTTTGCATTGATTTTGTATGTTCTTTTGTTTTGCGGAGAAGAGGCCGTTGGAGGCGACTCGGTGATTCTCGGCGACCCCAATCGTCTTCCTTAGCGTTGTGGGTCTGCCGGCACCACGTCGCCTCGCCATTGCAGCGACCCGCCACGGCCCCGCTAGCCTGACTCCACCGCCACCCAAGGTATAGCCTCTCTTTCTGCCTTTGACGGAGTTTCGGCAGCACCTCCCTGTTGTTCTCCGAATACACACACTCCCTACTGGGACGTGTATTTGGAGAACAGCGGGGAGGTGCTGCCGAAACTCCGTCTCCGATCGGAGCAGAACATGAAAACTAACACCATCTACGCATTCTCAGGTGGGATTAGGACCTATCCTTACCTATTAGATGGTAGGAACCACCTTGCATATACTGGCTTGTTACATTACTCGATGATACATATGCTAGAGGATGGAAGATCGACAGTAGATGTACACAGAATGGCAACTAGGACAGGTCCCCACCGATGAGTGGTGCCAGAAGACCGATGCTTTCATAGAACGGGCATTTGGCCTTGCTGAAGGAGCGAATGCAGTTTGGTGTCCTTGCAGTAAGTGTGCAAATAGAAAAAGACAATATAAGGGAGCTCTAGGGCGCCATCTGTGGAAGTATGGATATAGGGTGAACTATACTCGGTGGTACATGCATGGTGAAGCCGATCGGGTGAGAGAGGAGGTGGTCCGACCCCCCCCTAGATGACTATGATGATGATGCGGGGGTAGGAGACATGTTAAATGACTATCATGAAGCACACTTCAATGAAGAACGTCTGGGGGAGGAGCCAGAGACAAGTGCGAAAGCGTTCTACGATATGTTAGACGCCGCACAGAAACCCCTTCATGGCCATACAACGGTGTCTCAACTAAATGCCATTGGCCGCTTGATGGCGTTCAAGTCCTAATATAGCTTGGGTCGAGACGCCTTCGATACTCTGCTGACAGTTGTTGGTACCATACTTCCAGAGGGTCACATTATGCCCAAGAACATGTACGAGTCACAAAAGCTACTTCGTGCACTCAAGATGCCGTATGACCAGATAGATGCTTGTCCGAATGGGTGCGTCCTGTTTAGGAAAGAACACGCAGACGCAAAATACTGTCCGAAGTGTAAGTCTTCTAGGTTCTTGGAGGCAGAAACTAGTAAAGGACAGAAGAGGCAGCTTGCAATCCCCGTAACTCAGGTGAGGCACCTTCCCTTTATGCCTAGGATCCAACGGCTATACATGACCGAGGAGTTTGCTAAACAGATGGCATGGCATAAAAATGGCAAACGATACAATCCTGACAAGATGGTACATGCATCTGATGGTGAGGCATGGATCCACTTTGATGGCAAGCATAAAGAGAAAGCAAAAGAGGCTCGAAATGTACGTGTTACACTGGCAACGGATGGGTTTAATCCTTTTGAAATGATGGCTGCTCCATACTCATGTTGGCCCGTTTTCGTTATCCCCCTGAATCTCCCCCCTGGCGTATGCTTTCAAAACAAGTACATATTCTTGTCCTTGATAATTACAGGGCATCCGGGGAATAATATGGGTGTGCTCATGGAGCCTCTGATTGATGAATTGATTGATGCTTGGGTGCATGGCGTATGGACATACGACCGAGCTACGAAAAGAAACTTTAAAATGTATGTGTGGTACCAGTACTCCCTACACAACTTCATGGCGTATGGGATGTTTGCAGCCTAGTGTGTTCACGGGAAGTACCCATGTCTGATATGCAAGGAGGCTGTGAGGTTCATTTGGTTGCAAAAGGGCGGCAAGTTCTCGTCGTTCGATAAACATCGGCAATTCCTACCTCCTTCCCATCCATTCAGACAAGACATCAAGAATTTTACGAAAGGTGTCGTAGTGACAGAGGAAGCACCGCCAATGAGGACTAGTGCCGAGGTTCATGCTCAGATAGATGCTCTCGTGGTCAATGACGGAAAAGGTCCACATCGATTTGTGGGATATGGTGAGGAACATGCTTGGACTCATAAGTCCGGCTTGACTCGGCTCCCCTGTTACGATGATCTGCTCCTTCCACACAACCTTGATGTAATGCACACTGAGAAGAATATTGCCGAGGCACTTTGGGCAACACTGATGGAAACTGATAAGACAAAGGACAACATTAAGGCTAGAGTGGATCTAGCAACGTTATACGATAGACCAAAGCAAGAAATGAGACCTCCTAGACGTGGCAAGAACTGGACAAAGCCAGATGTCGATTTCATCCTGAAGAAGCCCCGGAGGAGGGAAGTGCTAGAATGGATCCGGGTCATTGACGTTCCCTCGATGGGTATGCAAAAAAATGAGGAGGGGGGGTCAAATTAGATACTCTAAAAGTCTTAGGGATGAAGAGTCATGACTACCACATATGGATTGAACGGCTTCTTAGGCCATGGTTCGAGGTTATGTCCCCGAGCATGTGTGGTTAGTCTTTGGCGAGTTGAGCTATTTCTTCCAACAACTCTATGCGAAGGAGTTATCTCGTAAGGTGGTTAAAGACTTGGAACAAATGGCTCATGTGTTGCTCTGTAAGTTAGAGAAGATCTTCCCCCCGGCTTCTTCAATCCGATGCAGCACTTGATTGTGCACCTTCCTACCGAGGCATGATTGGGGGGCCCGTGCAGTTTCGTTGGTGCTTTCCAGTGGAGAGATTTTTAAAGGTTCTCCGAAAGAAATATAGAAAAAAATCAAATCGAGGCGTCCATGGCGGAGGCATACATTCTTGAGGAGGTATCGAACTTCACAACGACATACTATGCTGACAAGCTCCCTAGCGTGCATAATCCACCCAGTCATTACAATGCTGACGAGAATGAGTCGAACCTCAGCCTTTTCAAAGGGCAACTCGGAAGCGCAAGTGCATCGACCAACAAGTCCTTGAGACCTGATGAGTGGCGCAATATCATGTTATATCTGTTGACCAACCTTGATGAAGTGGAGCCGTATTTGCGGTAAGTTCTCGCCAAACTGGTTCCATACTCATGAACTTTCGTCATGATATATGTGTTGACAAACCCTGTTGTTTCTCGTTAGCATAGGGAATTTCTTGATCAATTCAGAAATGAATCAATGGGAGAACCTACCCCACATGAGTGTGATGCCATTCTTGAAATGGGGCGGGAGGTGGAATGCCCGATTTCATTTCTTGGTTCCAAAATAAGGTACCCTTCTTAGTTGGCATAGCATGTTGCACGTATGTGTGAATAATAGAACGATCTAACCTACTCGATCCTACAGGCCCAAAGTGATGTGACACTTTGAATGCCGAGTTGAGACAGGTTGCTCATGGCTTTGAATATAGGGTCGGGTCATTTACCGGTTACGACGTGAATGGTTACCACTTTTCGTACTTCAAGCTATGACAAGGAGAATCGAAGAACCACATGTTCGGAGTTTTTACACCCGGCCTTGATAATGTTGAGTATTATGGAAGAATTGAAGAGATATACGAACTCAATTTTAGAGGTTGCAAACCTCTAACTCTGTCATATTCAAGTGTCATTGGTTTGATCCTGCAGTAACTAGACGGACACATGCTAATCTTGGGCTAGTCAAAATTCGACAGGATTCCGTTTTACCCGGAGACGATGTCTATATTGTGGCCCAACAGGCTACGCAAGTTTATTATCTCCCATATGCATGCTAAAACCAAAGAGCATCTTAAGGAGTGGGATATTGTGCACAAGGTATCACTGCACGGTAGAATACCGGTCCCCAACGATGAAGACTACAACTTAATTAACCCAATCACATACGATTGAGAGTTCTATCAAGAAGAGGGGCTAGAAGGAAGGTTCGAGATAGACTTACTTAGGAGCGATCGAGATGGAGGTAGACAACGAGTGGGTTGCGGGACGAGAATGGAGGAGAGGAGGTGGTTAATGCGAAGGACTTACAAATGCTAGAACGATTGCATTTAGAAAATGAAGACAACATTCCTCCTCCGGACTTAGCCTTTCTTAACCAACAATTCGACTTGGTGGATAGTGATGATGAGAATTATGATCCAAAGCTAACCCCGATCAAGAAGAATATTTCTAATATACATGTAATATTTCTATTATTATTAATATATTTTTTTATTATGCATCTATTTCAAAGTACTTGTTCATTTGTGCTAATTGGTCTACTTTAATTATTTGCAGGGGATTGAGTGAAGATGGTGGGCGGTATGAGGAACGTGCGGTCGCTCTACGAAGAAGTGACTGGAGGGTCCAAAGAAGCCGGGAGCAGGAGGCGGGGAGGAGTAGGAGGAGGAGAGAGCCCTCGCCTGTCACCGTGCCGCCGCACGACGAGCAGGAGAGGGACGAGGATGAGGAGCAGCAGGTGCAGGAGGAGCAGCAGGTGCAGGAGGAGGAGAGGGACGAGGAGGAGGAGGAAGAGGGAGAGGAGGGAGAGGGCTCCGCTGGCTCAGGTGTGCCTATTTGTGTACTGCGAGGACCGGCGAGCCTCATTCGAGAGACCGACATCGTTGCCAGACGTCCGTTGGTTCGTCCTGAACCGCCAAAGTAAGTAGCTTACGATATGGGCCTCCCTCAGAGACCGATTCCTTTTGCGTATTATATGTTCATAACATCAATAGAAACTAATATTATTATGAGTCATATGGGCAGGTCTTGGACGATCGTAGAGGTTGCAGGTGGTCACCAACGCCCGGTGAATGGCATCCTGGGACTTCTTGTGAGGGAGCACTTCCCTGGCTTGGTCTTGCACGGTGGAGTGATGGAGCCGGCCTACACGTGGAAGCACTACGAGTCGGCCACAGATGAAGCAGATCTTCTTGGCCGGGTGTTTGACAACAAGGCACAGCGGATCAGGGTCGAGCTGTGGGTAAGTACTTCTTGCACTACATAGGTCAATACATCACATCTGTTACCCTTTCTTCCAATAATGAATGCATTTATAACATTTTACTCAATATGCAGGATTTCTACATATGCGAGCCAGGAATGGAGGAATTGGCGGATCGGGTGGCTATCCAGGCCTGTAAGAAGCTCGTGCATGACATGCATTACGAGTCGCGCACCCAGGCTATCATAAACTACTGTGCGTGGTTTGAAAGCAGGAAGGTCACCAAAGCAGAAGCAAGAAATATTTTCTTGACCCGGGACCAGTACCTAAAGGTATCATTCTTTTAAGATTAAGTATGATTAATTTCATCTTCTTATATTTCTTACTTGTTGACGTGTAGGCCGTTCCGAGTTGGTGCTCCACGCACCGAGATTGCTGGGAAGCAATAGTGAACGAGTGGCGCAGCGAGGGGTGGGTGGACCAGCACAACACTTGTCGAGAGCGGCGTCTTCAGATACAAGGTCCAGCACACCACCAAGGAAGCCGTAGCCTCAGAAGATACGCGCAAACATGGGTATGCGAATTCGTTTATGTACTCTAAAGTACAATAAGACATGTATTCTAATAATCTTGTTAATTTGGTTGCAGTCGAACGTACACGAGGGCCAGCCTTGCACCGAGTGTATGGCATACTCCATGGCACATAAGGGCAAGGCTAAGTCCAACGTCAGCTACAACCCAGATGACCCGCCGGAGGCGTATACCAATCCGAGCATCCACAGCCGCCTCACCGAGTACACGTCGATGGCAAGGGAAGTACATGGCCTAGATTACGATCCGAGCACCCATGACCTTGATGCAGAAATTATCGTGAGGGTGGAAGGAGGCAAGAAGCATGGGCGGTACTGGTTGGGCGACGGCATGATCGACACAGCTTCCACGCCCAACCTCTCCCAGATTCGAGCAAGAAGCACGAGCGAGGCCCCGGCCATACGACCTAGGCCTAGCCCTACACAGCACCGGGTGGACACACTCGAGGTTATTTGTCTTGTATTTGTCGTTCATTAATTTAATCATACCTTACCTCTATAATATTAACATGTGGGTTCAATTTTGTAGGCGGCGCTGGAAGAAGAGAGGAGGCGGCGGGGAGGAGTACCGGCGGAGGGTGGGCCGCGGCGGAGCGGCCGCCGAGCTGGCAGCCCATGAAGAACGGACAAGGCAGATGGAGGCGAGGATGGCGGAGATGGTTCGGTACATGCAAAGCCTTGGGGGAGGCATTGAGGGTGCACCGCCTCTGCCTCAGATGCTCCTCGCTCCACCTCCACTTATGGTCCCGGTCACCTCAGCTACACTTTACTCCAGTGAGTATATTCCCATTTTGGTTTGTATATTTACGCTTAGGGTCAAACAACTATAATACTTGCAACCTAGTGGCCAACAGATACTTTAGTCTTGTATGATTTAATTTTAGTCACACATGCAACATCTTCTCTTATGTGCAGCCTCCATCGGCGAGATCGAATGATGTGCCTCGTGTTTTCGGAGAGTCACCGGGAGGATCTCACATAGGGCCTTCTAACCTCGGGCCGTCGCCATGATTCTTATTGTTATTCTCTTTCGGACTTATGGTTGTGATAGACTGTGACTTGTGAGCACTTTGTGTTTGTTTTCGAGATATTTTATTGACTTGTGAGTGTGACGGACTACTTGTGGACTTGTTTGTGTGTTGGTTTTATGAGATATGTGATGATGGTACTATATGTGTGTGATATGTGATATATGTATGATATGTGATATATATGTGTATGATATGTGACATATATGTGTATGATATGTGTGATATGTGGATAGAATGGAAAAACCAAAAAAAAACTGCCTTTGCATGGTCGATTTGCCGAGTGTTTTCTTAAAAAACACTCGGCAAATCGACCATATGCATGTGCACCGGGAACAAGGTTTGCCGAAAGTTTTTTAAAAATACTCGGCAAATCGACCATAATTTGCCGAGTGTTTTTGGAAAACACTCGCAAATCTCCTCGGTTTGCCGAGTGTTTCCTAAAAAACACTCGGCAAACCGAGGAGATTTGCCGAGTGTTTTCTAGGAAGGTTTGCCGAGTGTTTTTTAAAAAACACTCGGCAAACCTAGAAGATTTGCCGAGTGTCGGCCGTCGACACTCGGCAAACCCGCCGTTGCCGTTGGGAGTCCGTTTGCGTCTTTGCCGAGTGTCGACACTCTTGCCGAGTGTCCAACAAAAACACTCGGCAAATCTCTCATTGCCGGCAATTTTTTCACCGTGTGCTCTTTGCCGAGTGTTTTCTAGGGTTTGCCGAGTGCCTTTGACACTCGGCAAATCTCCTGTTTCCAGTAGTGTAATAATCTTCTGGACCTTGAAGCCCAGCAGGCTAGGTGACTGTTGGGTTCTCCAGTCCGTTTCTGGTGCATTTATGGCCTCATTTGGGTTCATGGGAGATCGTGGCCTCATGAGTCTGCGGTTACATTTACAAACGAAAGTGGAGGGGCGCTTGCGGCAAGGGCGTCGTGAAAAACAGATGGAGGAATCGCCTAGCAGATTGATGACTGATGACTTGGATAGCTGCGGGATGAGATAGAATTGGTAGTGGGGATTATCTTTGTAAGAGATATAGATTACTACTTTTTTTAAAAAAACTAGAGGGGTAACGCCCCTACTAGGATTTATTAAAATTTGAAGGACGACAAGCAATTACAAAGGAAACAAAAAGAGACACAAAAGTATGGTCGGCACTATCCCTAAGATAAGAGACATGGCACTGGCACTGCTTAAGCGTAAGGCACAAAAGAATTGTACGTACTGTGAGAATCGGCAGCCATTGCAGGTAACAAGCCAACTTATTTGTGTTTATCTCGGACTCCCGCACGGCGGTACAGTTGCAGGCACTCCTATGTCACTTCCTCCGGCAAGGAACTTGTTATGCCTTATTTTTTTTAACAAAACGTGTTATGCCTTACTCCTCAATCCGTTATTAGCTTCAGTATCAAAAAAAAAGAAATTATTGTTAGCTTCATGACTTCACCATGACATCATGCCTTTATGATTTTATTTTGGCTAAAGTGGTTTATATATAATAACGAATTTAAATTAAGTTTCTTCTCCCATCATAACACACAGACATGACTAAAGTGATCTATATACAATATAATAATGAATTTAAAATTAAATTTATTCTCCCATTGCAACGTAAGGGTATATTTACTAAATCCCGTCATATAAAATAGAGAGAAAATGAGAAGAGAAATAGTTCAAATAAATAAATCTCCAGATGCAACAGAAAAGGAGCTCCTAAATAAAACAAAAAAGAGCATAAGATTTTCCATCTGATTTCCAATAAAAAAAACCTCGCGTCTTCTTCTACAACCTCATAAATCACAATGTGCGAGAAGTACTATGTGGTCTTTATATGTCACCCGTGCCTTTATTATAATTAATGATTGGAAGGTTTGTTCATCTATCCCTTAAATTTGACAAGTTGAATCTGGCCACTAGATTCAGGTTAATGTCTACCTATACCGTGCTTTGTATAATGTACACCATTTATTCAATAGCTTTTTGTTTCTGTTACAAAAAACACAGACATGTACTCCATTGATTTTTTTTTTTTTTGCTTTTCTAGAATGGACGCATGGATGGAAAAGATTCAGAAGCATGCTGTTCTGATGTGGAGGTGCAAAAGTAATAGTTGGCGGTGTGTCCTATGTCGAGAGCCTACCAGTACTAGGTACCAACACAGTTATAAGCACAAACAGATAATTACCTAACTTTCTACTATTAAGTGAACATTGAACAAATAAATTTTTATTACCCATTGCAACGCACAGACATATTTTCTAGCATTGATAATAGATTACAAAGGATTCTTGTTGCATAAACAAATGTACCATGTCAAACCGTCCAAACTCACAAACCCAGGAGAAACGGCGGAGGCCCAGGAGGCGATCGAGCAAGACCCAAGGCCCGCAACCCTCAGATTTTTCATTTTTCTTTTCCTATATAGATCACGCAGCCGCCGCCCATCTGCCATCTCTCCCACACTTTCCTCCCGCACCGCTGCCGCCGCCCGCCCGCTTCCTCCGCGCCTGCGACGAGATCCGGCGCTGGCGTCAGCGAGCTGTAACATCCGCGACGAGCAGCGGCTGCATGCCAGCGACGCGCGCAGCCCAGGTAAATCGACCAAGGCTGATGCATGTATGTCGGCTGCTAGTTTCTTGCATTGTCTGTCCCCTCCTGTATGCCTTTACTGCCTCTTATTATTCCGAAAATTGTCTGTCTGGTCACTTGGTGAGATTATGGACGTACATACGCCTTTGCTACTGATGTCGGTGTCAAAGTTTCTAGTTTAGTTTTGTTCTCATCTTTTTCTACTAATATCTCGTACCTGCATGCAGGGATAAATATTTGTATCGGTAGTGTGATCTTCATAGCAAGTCAAGATGGTTAAGTTCACAATGGAGGAGATCCGTGCCATCATGGACAAAAAGAACAACATTTGTGACATGTCTGTTACTGCTCATCGAACACGGTATGTTCAGAACACTGCTTAAGCCTTTTCGATGTCAAGACTTGTTCTGTTTCAATATTTAAGCTAGCTCTGTAATGTGCTTAATTGACTGCTGATGGTTCTATTCATGCTGCATTATCTCTACTATAGGCTTATTGTTTCAATATTCACAGATATTTATGCAATGTAGAAATAAGCATTTTTTTTTTCATCTTGTAGTTGTTAGTGTATTGGTTTTGTTTAGGTATAGTGGTATATTCATATACTATCTGTTGGCAGTATGTTTTTTTTTTCGCGAACGTGCACTGTAGCACATATTTCATTAAGAGGAAGCAGACAACAAGCAAACAAAGGCAAACCCGCGGCGGCAAACCGTAGTTTGCCCCGGAAGGGCGGCCTAAACAGAAGAAGAAGAAGAAAACGCTACAAACAAACGAACGCGGGTGAAGGCATGCAGGCCAACAACAGAACACAGATCACAGTAGCAATTGAACGACGATAGGCTAGAGAACCCAGCACGCAACCAAAGAGAAGCTTCCTGCAGGATGGCGAGACAGAGGTCGGGAGCGTTCGTAGCCACGTCCCCAAAGGTGCGCGCATTTCTCTCCATCCAGAGCATCCAACAGACGAGCATCAGAAGCGAGTCAAAACCCTTCCTGCTGCTCCGGGGTACCGATCTTCTGGCCCAGGACCACCAGCAAAAGATGTTGCTATCAGCTGCCGGGAGAAGGAAGGGTAGTCCGATTCTGGTGAGGATCCTGTCCCAGACCATACGACTGAAGACACAGCCCAGCAGAATGTGATCGAGCGTCTCGGACTCTTGTGAGCACATAACACAGGAGTCATCATCCTGAAGCCCATGCCGCATGCGCCGATTCGCCGTCCAGCAGCGCTGATGAAGAGCCAACCAGAAGAAGAAGCGAACACGCGGTGGGGCGCGCGTTTTCCAGATTAGACATACACTGAAGGGCGTCGAGGAACCCACAAACATGGCGCCGTACGCCGATGCCGCCGAATACGTGCGGGTCGCTGACCACCGCCAGACGAACGAGTCCGGGACACCCGGCAGGAGCTGGACTGCGTGCACCTGTTCCCAGAGGTCCAGGTACTGAAGGATTACCTGAACTGTCTGAGCCCCTGCAGTATCTGAAACCCAAGCATGATCAACCATGGCCTCCGCTACTGTGCGCGTCAAGCGCCTGCTCCGCGGAACCAGGGCGAGGACGTCGGGCGCCAACTGCTGCACACAGCAACCTTGGATCCAGGAGTCCTGCCAGAACAACGTTGAATTTCCATTGCCGATCACAGACATCGTGGCGGCGTGGAACAAGGCAGCCGTGGTCGCATCCATCGACGACGGCAAATCGACCCAAGTTCTGGACGGGTCAGCTCTCCTCAGCCAATCCCAATGCAATCTGAGTGCGACTCCAAAGCGGCGGAGGTCAAGCAGTCCCAAACCACCGATCTCCTTGGGGCGACAGACAATTTCCCAAGCCACGCGACACTTGCCAGCAGTAACCGTGTCCACTCCAGCCCAGATGAAGGAACGGCGTAGCTTATCAATTTGACCAATTGCCCAAGCAGACAGACTGATAGCGATCGAAAGGTGGATTGGAATTGCCGATGGGGTTGCTTGCGCCAAAGCCAC
The DNA here is from genome assembly GCA_015844335.1 of Chrysopogon serrulatus. NCBI lineage: Eukaryota > Viridiplantae > Streptophyta > Magnoliopsida > Poales > Poaceae > Chrysopogon > Chrysopogon serrulatus. The sequence goes on from JADLZL010007389.1 coordinate 41,345, forward strand.
CCGGCCCTGCCGTATTAAGCAACCCCCCTTCCATTGAGGGATGCGCGCGGCCACGGCGTCGATGATGAATTGCTCCTCACAGTGATGAAGTCTGCGGGTAGCCAGAGGAATGCCCAAGTACTTGCATGGGAACTCGCCGATGTTGCACGCCAGAATCTGAACCACAAGTTGTACCTCCTCCGAAGAGCAAGCGATAGGGGTCGCCACACTCTTGTCCAGGTTGGGGAAGAGACCAGACGCGTTGCCAAAGATACGAAGAATGGTCCTGATGGCCTCGAGGTCCCCAGCCAGCGGCCTAATGAACAGCACAACGTCATCGACGTAGAGGGATACCCTCGAACGCACCGCTGGGCACCGGCGGCGAAGAAGAAGGACTGGGACTCAGCCCAGCGGATGAGGCGTCCGAGCACCTCCATAACCAGAACGAACAGCATGGGTGAGAGAGGATCTCCTTGCCGAAGACCCCTGGCATGGCAAATGCGGTCACCCGGTCTACCGTTGAGGAGGATCTTGGTGCTGGCCGTGCCTAGGATGGTAGACATCCAATCGCGCCAGCGACGACTGAACCCAAACATAGTCAGAACTTCAAGGAGGAAGGGCCAGCAAACCGAGTCGAAGGCCTTGGCAATGTCAACTTTGAGGAGCAGGCAGCTGCGCTTCCTAGATTGTAGGGCTTTGCAAGTCAAATGGACAGCGCGGAAGTTGTCATGGATGGATCGACCCTGTATGAAGGCGCTCTGACAAGGGTGAATGAGTTCGTTGAGGACGAGAGCAAGCCTGCGGGCGAGACACTTGGTGACGAGCTTCCCGAAACTGTGCATCAAACTAATTGGCCTATAGTCTTTGATCTCCTCTGCATTGCCTTTTTTCTTGAGCAGTATCATGAAGGCGTCATTGATCAGGTTAAAGCTACGACCGTCCAAAGACCAGAAGGCGTTGAATGCGTTGATGACGTCTTGCTTGATGATTGGCTAGGCGACTTTGTAGAACAACCCGGTGAATCCGTCCGGACCCGGCGCCTTGTCCGAAGGCAGGTCTGAGATGGCTGCCAAAATCTTAAATTCAGAGAAGCACTCGTCCAGCATGGAGAGATCATGTTGCTGGATCCCCAGAGCCTCAAAATTGATGGTGTCTGAACGCTGGAACGGCGTGCCCAACAGGCTATTGTAGTGGCTGAACAGAGCGTCAGCCATCTGCATATTCTGGACGAGGACGTTATCATGGACCTTGATGGACGCGATGTGGTTCTTCCGGCTACGGTGACACGCCTGTAAATGAAAAAATCTGGTGCTTGCATCACCCTCCGCCAGGAACATCAATCTCGAACGTTGCCTGGCAATTGTACGTGCAAGGGAAGCTAGGCCTAGGCACTTGCACTTCAATTCCTTCCTCAGAGCCATTTCCTCAGGCGATAGGCTACGCGACTCTTGAGCACCATCTAAGCGAGAGATGACTTCCCTGGCCACTGGTATCCTAGTTTGATAAAATTATGTTTAGTTGTTCACATTGTTCACAATTTATTGTATGTAGTTACATCCATGTTCCAGTACATGTATGTATGCGAGGATATTTCTTCTTTGTGTCCATCGGCTTGTACAAACCTTTATTACGATCAAATCTAGTGTACAAGCTAATACTACTTTAATTTGAACCAACTTTGAGCACTGTAAAAGCTAGTCTGCATATGATCCTATACAGATAGTCAAATAAGAACAAAATTACAATACACTAATCTAAATATATGCTAATGCAGACAACTAATCAGACCCTAACTGAACCACTTGCATATCATTGGCCAAATAGAAGGTAAGATATAGGTAGTCAACTAGTCATAGTAGAGCATGCTATAAGTCACCATTAGCAAATAAACTAAGTAGTGACAATGGAGCACATGCAGTCTGTCACTGTTAGTGTATCTTACGGATTGATAGCTTGTTAGTGTACCTGTGTTCTCTAAATGTTTTGTAGGAGGTGGTGTGAATCATGATACGCAAAGCAAAGGTCAAGGGTTCTTTCAGGACGATGGATCGATTTATTTTTTGACGGCAAACGATGGATCAATTTATTGGTGCAGTGATACTGAAAATTAATAGAAACTTCATTTATAGGAAAAACAATTCTGCCAACCAAGCCACAAGGATAGTTTGGGGTAAATTTAGAGACAGCTTTTTAACTGATCGGTCGATAGATCCACCACGCACTGATTGGTCAGTTACTTGGCTTCTCCATATTAACTGAATACACTCTCAGTCAGTGTCAAGTTTCGGTCAGTGTATCAGCCACGCGTACTGAAGCTGCTGACTACTAGCTATTTGGTTGCAGGCGAGGAGAAACCTCGTGAGCCTCGTGCGTATATATATAATAATATATTGATGCATTATTGTTGAGCGGTGGAGCAACTACGATTTCTTGGCACCGTCCATCAACATTATTCTCCTTTTCTTTTTTTGTTTTTAATTGATGAATAATGGAGTTGGACTCCTGATGAATCACCAAGTGGAGTTGGAGGCAAGATCAGCGCCGCGTATTTTGTGGAGGACAGAGTCATCAGAGTTGGATCCATCAATTGCTCGGCCTTTGGGGGAATGTATCGCTGTGATGTACTAGTGTAATAGAAGTTAGCCCTGATAATTTGAGTGTCCAGTCTGTTGGCTAGTCTTGAGACTAGGTTGCGCCTGAGCGCGTTTGAACACAGTACTGTCAACTATTTTGATCGCTTTATGGCAATAAAGCGGGGGAAACCTATTATTCTAAAAAAAAATAATCCTGATGAACACACACACATCGTGCCTGCAGCTAGCAGCTCGATCTATCTATAAATAGCTCACCGGTGCATAGCTCGCTTAACCAGCAGCAGTACAAGAAGCACCATAACAAGCCATATACATACCTCACCGTGAGTAGTGTGCTATGTTGTTTTTGCAATAACATAGTTGCAGTTTTTTGTTTACTTTTAATTCGCCGGCCACAACATCTTATCATGAACTGATCTATAGCTATTCGCAGTTCGCGACCTACGGCGACCATGAGCTCCACGGCGGCGGCACCAGAGTCCGGCGGCGCCAAGACGTCGTGGCCGGAGTTGGTGGGGCTCAGCGTGGAGGAGGCCAAGAAGGTGATCCTCAAGGACAAGCCTGACGCCGACATCGTGGTGCTGCCCGTGGGCTCGCCGGTGACTCTGGATTACCGCACCAACCGCGTTCGCATCTTCATCAACACCGTCGCCGAGACGCCCACTGTCGGCTGATAAGCTAGTCGCTACCTAGCTTCCTGCCGTGCTCCGGATCTTGAATAAAAATGTTCGATGGATATCGCGGACATGCATGCTGCCATATATCATGCATTCATGCATGTCATCAGTGCATCTGCTGAACAATTAATGGATGTCGTTGTGTGTTTCTTTCCTAGTAAAATTGTTACTAAATAATGGCATCGTTCCTGCTGCATAAATAAATGTATCAGAATGTCGTCCATTCTTGCAGAAATGAATGTATGAGAAGGGATCAGTTGTTTGTGTTGACTGTCGTTGACAGCAAAAAGTGGCCGACACTTGTACTTCATCTTAAATTAGCGATGATGGACAAATTAATCAGACTCAAATTTACCTAAAAAGTGTAGTAGATCACAAACCGATCGCACTGAGCACGCGCGTATAGTCTCCCATTTTCTCAGCTTGCTAGAATGTAATAATGTGTTTTTTCCTATGAAACCTTAATCAGTTCCCCCTATGAAAACTTTTTGTATAACTTCTGTGAAATTTCTTGGTTTCAAAAAGGCATGGTCTAAGTAATTACGTTAGCACGTGCAAATAAAAAAATGGTGACATCTTCCCTCCATACGCTAACAAAACTAGTTAAATTATTCTCAAAACATTTTTGAAATCACATTATAGACGCAAACAATCATACACTCATCCCTATAATCATATACACATATATAGAGGGCTATATAGAGGGCAATGTTATGTTGCAAAAAAAATGTGAGCACCCGTTTTAAGTTGGACACTTCAATTCAAATGAATAGGTATCATCAAAAGGAATCTAGCTAGCTAAGCTACACTCAATTTGCCATACATACAATTAATTACTTACTGTGTCGTATTTTTTTACTTTTTTTTGTTTCAGAAAAATTGTAAAGTCAAGACAGATAGTTGACTAGTTCAACTTCGTTAGTTTTCAATGGCATCAAACTTTTCCTATGTCTCAATGGCGTAAACTTTGCCACAAAATGTACTATATAGGTCCACCAATCACTGAAAGTTATTACATGTAAGTTCCTTTAATTTTTTTTATTCTACTGAACATTGAAATCAGCACAATCGTGTTCAAGAAAGAGGATTGTGAATATGCAACGGTGTGTCAGTGTACGTGCCAGAATATTACTCGCATTTAGCTGTGACAATTTGGTGCAGTGCGCTCTCGATACAAAATCGATCGTCGAAAGGAAGAAAAATATATTAACAACAAAGAATTATTCAAGCTACTATATACAGCTGTAGTGAACCCGTATATATTTATTATTATCTGCCGCAAGATATTGTTCTTTAGATCCGACGGATTATCCTATCTGTATGTCCAACACGTTAACTAATAAGAAGCCAACAGCGCTGTGCACCATCCGGTGGGGTGTCCTTATATTACCTTAGGTCATCCACGACATGATATCAATAAACTTAACATATATTAATTAGTTTTTTAAACACAATCGAAGTGAAAAGACTGTTGGAGAATGAAAAGATATAGAAAAAATTTATGATGACTCTGTAAATGTGATAATTTAGAGTGAGATTTAGAAGGACTCTAGAAGATGCTCTAATTAATGTTTTTAAGCGGCTGTATGAGTCTTAATACGCAAAGGTCAAGGGTTCTTTCGGGACGGATCAATTTGGTGTAGTGACATTAAAAATTAATAAACTTCATTTTTAGGGGAGAACAGTCTGCCACCATGCCACAAGCCACAAGCATGTACGTATATAGCATTTGAGGTAAATTAATGAGACTGTTTTTTAACTGATCCATCAATAGATGCACCATGCACCAATTGGTCCCTTACTTGGCTTTTCCGCATGGAGGCTATAGAAGCAAATATATTCTCTCAATCATCAGTGTCAAGTTTTCTGTCAATGTGTCAGCTACGCGTACTGAAGCTGCTGACTACTCCCCTATTCTAAATTATAAGACGTTTTAGCTTTTCTAGATGCATTGCTTTTTGCTATGTATTTAGATGTTTATTATGTCTAGATACATAATAAAAGCAATGTACTTTGAAATGCCAAAACGTCTTATAATTTGGAACGGAGGGAGTAGCTATTTTGATTGCTGGTGAGGAGAAGCCATGGATGTTTCTGTCAATGTTTTTTTTATTCACTGGCTGCAGGGGCCACCTCGTGTGCCTCGTGCGAATATATGCATTATTGTTGAGCGGTGGTGGAGCAGCTAGAGTTCTTGGCACCGTCCATGAACATTATTTTCCTTTTCTCTTTTGTTTATAATTATTATATATGCTTAACTATGTAAAGGCTAATAATGATGCAGATAAAAACACACACACACACACATCGATAAACACACACACTCTCCAGCTAGCAGCTGGATCGATCTATAAATACCTCACCGATGCATAGCTCGCTTAACCAGCAGCATTACAAGAAGCACCATAACACAAGCCATACTCATACCTCACTGTGAGTGTGCTATCTATACTTATTAGGTTGTTTTTGTTTCCATTCAATTTGCATTCCACAGCATCATCAACTGATCTAGCTATATATTCGCAGTTCGCGACCGACGGCAACCATGAGCTCCACAGCGGCGGCACCGGAGTGCGGCGACGCCAAGACGTCGTGGCCGGAGTTGGTGGGGCTGAGCGTGGAGGAAGCCAAGAAGGTGATCCTCAAGGACAAGCCCGACGCCGACATCGTGGTGCTGCCCGTCGGCTCGCCGGTGACCAGGGATTACCGCCCCAACCGTGTCCGCATCTTCGTCGACACCGTCGCCGAGGCGCCCCATGTCGGCTGATCATAAGCTAGCCGCTGCCTAGCTTCCTTCCATGCTCCGGAACTTGAATAAATAAATATAATATGTGATGGATAACGTGGGCATGCTGCCATGTATCATGCATGCATGCATGTCAGTAGTGTATCTGCCGAATAATGGATGTGTGTGTTTCTTTCCTGCAAACTATCACTAAATAATAACTACATCGTTCTTGCATAAATAAATGTATCAAAATGTCGTCCATGCATCCTTGCACGATTGAATATATGAAACGGCATCAGTTGTTTATGTTGACAGCAAAAAGTGGCTCCACTGCACCATATCAAGTTTGTAGCTTTGAGAAGACAACTCTAGATACAAATGTGAATGTCCACAAAACCTTTCTTCAACGCTCCTTTTCTCCTTTCCTTCCTTCTCTTCTTCTATTCACCGCGACGCCTCCTGCGGTCGTACGTGCCTCTGTCTTCCTCCTCCGCACACTGGAGCTAAGCTTGCGCCCAGGTAACTGCGCATCCCGCCGGTGGCTTGGTGTCCATATGCTTCCATCTCAGGCCTCAGCAAGCTGGTGGCCCTACACCTCCACCTCACGCCCCGGCATCTCGGCTGCCTCATGGCCTGGTGGCCCTATGTCTCGACTGTCTCGATGACTACGAGCCTAGCGCTCTGATAGACTTCATGACCACTGCCTAGGCGAATCTGCTCTGACGGTCAAGCACCCATACCCTGGCACCCTGGCGTCTAGCCATGCACATATGACGGCAAAACCCTTTTTTTTTCCTTCTTTTTTGCTCCTTGGTTCTCTTCCAGCTCTACATAGCGGAAGAAAACAACGGTGAACCAAAGTGGAGTGGACGTCTGTGGTGCTGTTTAGTTGGCGAAGAGGCGAAGCGCCTCCTGGAGCAATTCCGGGAGCGCTACCATCGATAGATTCTGTGTATCAGAGGGTCTAACCAATAATTGAAATTATTAACAGATGGCCTACACCACTATAGGAAGCGCTGCAAATACCATGAGAGGTGAGCTCCACCCAGGCTGGCCCACATATACCGTAGGCAGTCGTAACAGAGCATGCTACTCCCTCTGTCTCCAAATAAATCAATTCCTAGAATTAGTGCCAGTAAATTTTTTTATGTCTGACTAACTCTATAGAAAAAGTAAAAACATCTATAACCTTTAGTATAGAAATGATTTTACATGGCGGTGTCCCTTTATTAACCGTAGTGGTCAAAAATCCAACCGCCATGTAAAATACCTAGGATTTACCGTGGCGGTCATTTTTGATTTACCATGGCGGTTAAAAAAACCGTCATGGTAAACAGATTTACCGTACGTGTTGGTGAAGAGATGACCGCCACCGTAAATGAGGCAACCGCCATGAAAAATCATGGCCCAGTTCCGAATCCAGGCAAATACCGGGCTCATATATATATGAGAGCTAGTCCTAATCCTCCCAAGTCCCAACCGTGCCCCTCACTTCTCTCCGAGCAGCGGCGCACGATATAGACAGACACGCCCCCTCTCCCCTCAGCACGCTCTTCACCGCGCGCCCCTCTCCCCTCTCCCTATTATTCTGTCACAGATCAGCCGCAGCGGCTTCCCCTCCCCACATGAGCTGCAGCGGCGGCGCCCCTCCGCACATGAGCTACCGCAGCGGGGCGCCCTTTGCGAGCAGCGGCGGCGGTTGTCCCTCCGAGCAACGGCGGCGGCTGTCCCTGCTCCGAGCAGCGGCATGCCAGATCCAGGTAGAGCAGCAGCAATGGTGACCCCCTCCACGCAGCGCCAAGCCGGATCCGAGAGCAGCAGAGGCGATGGCGGCCGCCCAAGCAGCGGGCGACTCGGGGCGGCCGGGCAAGCGAGGCAGAGGCCACGACCGGCCAGCGCACGGGCGGGCGGAGGCGGGCGCGCGACGCCCTCTCGGCCCCCTTCCAGCGCTGGGCGGGCGTGCCACCGACAGCGGCAACGTGGATCCAGCCAGCGGCCGGGCGCGCTCCTCTTCTTCCCCTACAGATCCGGTGGCCGGAGAGGCTAGATCCGCGGCGGGGGGCGGATCCGGCGGGGGCGGCCAGATCCACGGTGTCCGCCGGATCCGGCAGCGTCGAGGCACCGACGAAGCGCGGGCGGGCGGTGGCGCGTCTCCTGGATGGGCTTGGCAGGCCCACCGATGGGCTCGCTGGGCCTGTCGATTTTTTTGTTTTTCTGAATTGATTTACTGTGGCGATTAAATCAACCGCCACTGTTAATCGCGATTGACCATGACCTATAGTTCGTGGCGGTTGATAAAACCACCACGGTAAATGCCAAATGACCGTCACTGTTAATAATATTGTAGTAGTGAACATGAAATAAGCATATTTTGAAAATATATTCTATGATCAATCTTAATGTTTTTTCTAGAAATTCGGTTAAAATTTAAATTGTTTGATCGAGGATAACTCTAGAAATCTATTTATCCAGGGACAGAGGGAATATCTGTCACCGTTAGGAAATAAACTAATTTAATAAGTAACCAATAAGTAGTGACAATGGAGCATGCTAGCGTATCTAGCTAGTTTACAGATTGATAGCATGTTAATGTACCTGTTGTGCTCTCAACTTATTTGCATTGCGGTGGCATCGGTTGGTTCCGGAGTCATGGATCCTAAAATTAAAAGAAATGAACCTACCGATATGTTTGGATTAAGGAGCGACACCAACTCGTCTAGTATCATTGTGCCCTTGTACATTGACTAACACGGTAGATCTTAATTTTTGGGGGAATCAGCTCATGTGATCGTCTGGAGTGAAGAAGATCCGGACAATGGGTTCGTTCACTAGTACACAGATGTTTTTTAGAGGCGGTTAGTAACGTATTTTTATTGGTGTTTTTTTAAACTGCCAGTGGGAGAGACCAGTGAAAATCAGTCATTTTCACTGATGGTTCACTAGTATACAGATGATTTGTCTTGACGGCATGAAATTATTTGTACTGGCGGTTTTGGACACTGGACGCCACTGGAAATCAACAGGCGGGTCCCACAACGAGGACCGCCTGTGCAAATAGATTAGCATTGGCGGTTCAGTTAAGACAACCGCCAGTGTAAGTAGACTTATTTACACTGGCGGTTTTCTTAAGCAACCGCCTGTGTTAATTAAGACCAACACAGACGGTTACTTAAGTGAACCGCCTGTACAAATGAGGCTATTTACACTGGCGGTTCTCTTAAGGAACCACCTGTGTTGTTTAGTTTATACAGGCGGTTCCTTAAGAGAACCGCCTCTACTGATTCTGCTATATATACCCCTCCCTTCTTCCCCACCAGAACAGTAGCTCGCAGCCACCTTCCATTGGAGGCGATTTTGGAGGTCAGATTTGAGAAGAAACAAGGGGGAGAGATTTTGATCTTCATTTCTTGAAGGAGGTTGCTAAGAAAAGTTAGTTTATATCTCTTACGTCTTTTTAACCATTCATGCTCAAATCTAGCCAAATTTTGGATTTAGAGTTTCACTTTTAGAGAGAGAGAAGAGTAGCTAGGTTTTTACCATTTTTTCATCATTTTGGATTTAGGGTTTCACTTTGGATTTAGGGTTTCACTTTTGTATCTAGAATTTAGCCTTTAGAGTTACATTAATTAGTCTTGTTTAATTATTTAGTTATATTTAGTTCCACTAAGTACTATTGATTATTTAGTGAGGGTTTTTTATAGGAATTGATGATTTAATTAATTACTATAGTTTTTTATTTAGTTATTATTTGGGTTAATTTAAGTATTGGTGATGCTTTAATTAGGGTTTCATTAGTTATTCTTTATTAGGGTTTCATCTACAAATTGATGCTTTAATTAATTAGTTTTATATAATTATTTAGTTGAGTACTAGTGATTAGGGTTTCATTAATTAGTCTTGCCTAAGTTATTACAGTTTCATCCATAAATTGATGATTTAATTGATATAGATGGGTTTAACTAAGTATTAGTGAGAGGCATATGTGTTTAGCTAGTTCTTTTAACTAATTTTATAGAGTAAACTATTTAATTTATCATTAAGATTAAATGTGGTAGTCTAGGTTTGTTTTTTAAATTTGTTTAGTTATATCTTGAATGAGATTACTGATTGGGTGTTTCAAACATTCCTATCTCTAACAATTCTATATGTAATTTAGCCTCGAGGTGTACTAATTGAGAAATATAGAAGCAAGGGGTCATTAATTTTCATCTATAATTCTTAGAAGGAGTTTTTCTGATCATCTAAAGGTTAGTTAATAAATATCATAAAACATTCATGTCTTCTTTTTAGTGATTATAATATTTAAATCTATTAAACTCTATCACAGGTAACGATGGACGAGCATTCGGATGTATAACTTACAAAGAGTAGATCCATTATATATACCTGAGGTCCATAGGTTTATCGTTGCTGCCAAAAATCATGCTTTGAGAACACAGAAGAAGCACATTTATTATCCTTGCATAGACTGCAGAAATCTTGTTGTTTTTGAAGACACAAAACCAATCATAGCTCATTTGGTATGCCGAGGATTTATGAAAGATTACTTGATTTGGACAAAGCATGGAGAGGGTAGCTCTGCAACGTATACAGCTGAAGACCCTACGAACCTCGGTGCCAATGGCCCAGATATACTTGTTGACGATGTATGCCAGTTTGTACACGAGACGGAACACCATGTCCCCAACAGAGTGAACATGTTGTGCCCGATGTTCATGATGATGCAAATGTTGAAGGAACCGACGACAACAAAAGTCAAGTGGAGGATGAAGACTCAGAATTCATTGCTGCACTATTGTGTCATCATATGGATCCATCAATGTTTTTTATGAAAGGGATGGAGGCCTTAGAGCAGGCAGCAGCAGAGCCATTGTACGATGAGAGTAAGGGTTGTACCAAAGAGTTCACGGCATTACGGTCTGTGCTTAAGTTGTTGATGTTGAAAGCTAGGTATGAATAGTCCGATGCCAGCTTCGATGCATTATTGAGTACTCTCAGAGATATGCTTCTAAAGGAGAACAAAGTGCCTGCTAACACTTACTATATAAAGAAGCTACTCAGTCCGCTTACTATGGGTGTCCAGAAGATCCATGCGTGCAGAAATCACTGTATCCTATATCGAGGTGAATACAAAGACTTAGACCAATGTCCAAATTGTGGTGCAAATCGGTACAAGATGAAAAAAGACTATCTACAAGAGGAGAATACAACTTCTGTTTCCAAAGGGAAGAAGAGAAAGAAGACCCAACAGAGTTCAAAACCCTGCTGCAAAAAAATGAAGAAGACTATTATGCACAGAGAAGGGTTCCTGCTATGGTGATGTGGTATCTTCCGGTAGTAGATCGTTTGAGGTGTTTGTTCGTAAACCCTGAGGATACAGAGCTTATGACCTGGCATGCTTCTGACAAGCACAAAGTAGATGGAAAGTTTCAACATCCTACCGATGGAAAGCAATGGCAAAAATTCAATGCTGACCACCCAGAATTTGCTAAGGAGACAAGAAATGTTAGGTTCGCACTGTGTACTGACGGAATGAATCCCTTTACTGAAAGGAGCAGCAAGCACACTACGTGGCCGGTTATACTCACCATCTACAACCTCCTCCACACTTATTGCAGAAGCGCAAATACCTTTTGCTAACCATTCTTATTTCTGGACCTACACAACCTGGTGTTGACATAGATGTATTCTTGGAGCCATTAATGAAGAAAATGAGAATATTGTGGGATACAGGTGTTGACATGTTAGACGAATACCAGAAAGAGTCATTCACACTGAGAGCAATTATTTTCGTTACGATCAACGATTACCCAGCTCTCTTTGTATTGTCAGGACAGTTCAAGGGTAAGGTCGGTTGTGTAATATGCTTGGATGAAACCTTTTATGTGTCCCTCAGCGCATCCAACAAGATAGTATACGTGAGACACAGGCGTTTCTTATCGAAAGGACATAGGTACCACTTGCGAAAGATGGATAGGTACTTTGACAATCATGATGAAATAAGGTCCACTGCTCCATCAGGTAACAGTAAAGGTCATAGAGTGTACGAGATAGTTAAGAACATCAAGTTTGTTTTTGGCAAGAAGACAAAAGATGGAAAAGCAAGAAAAGATGTGAAGCCAACTGCTGGGGCTACATTCAAGAAGATGTCAATTTTCTTCAAGTATTTGCCATACTAGAAAGAGTTTGACGTACGGCACGCGGTCGATGGTATGCACATTCAGAAGAATGTGTTTGAAAGCATAATTGGTACCTTGCTAGACATAAAGGGCAAGACAAAGAAAGGACTGAGTTCACGTCAGGACCTGGTCAATCTAAAGATAAAATCTGAACTTCATCCGGTTTTGCTAGATAATAAAAAGTACCACCTTCCGGCAGCAAGCTACAACCTGAGAACAGATGAGAAACATGCGATGTGTGTTTGGTTGAAGAAATTGAAAGTTTCAGCTGGATTCTGCTCCAACATTAAAAGCATTGTGTCAATGAAGGACCTTACACTCACCAACTACAACTCACATGATTGCCATGTGATGCTGATAACTTTCCTCTCTATTGCCATCAGGGCTATAAGTCCGGTGTTCTTAAAGATGGTAATCACACGGTTGTGCTTTTTTTAACGAGATATCATAGAAGGTAATTGATCGTGAGCAGTTGGAGTCTCTTTAGGAATTCGCAGTGGAGAAAGTGTCACAGCTTGAGATGTGTTTCCCGCCATCTTTCTTCGATATAATGGTACACCTTGTCGTGCATTTGGTGCCACAAATACAGGCATTGGGTCCCATGTATTTGCATGAGATGTGGACATATGAGTGTTTTATGTCAATACTGAATGGGTACGTATCCACTCGTGCTCGTCCTGAGGCATCTATATAGAGGGATACACTACCGAAGAGACCATTGAGTCCGGAGGTCCATTCTGCAACAATTGTCTAAAAGACCAGATTGCAATAGGTTTTCCTCCGTCCCGACATGAGGGCAGACTATATGGGTGTGGGAGGATGGACCAGAAATCATTTATTCCGTCAGACTACAATATTGTCCTCGAGGCGCATCATAGCATCCTACATCAACTCTCGATAATGGAGCCTCTGATCAATCAACACATTGAATGGGTATCGAAGGAACATAAGCGTCGATTCACCACATGGCTAATGGAGCCAAACATTCCAAATAGAGAAACAATTGAGCAACAAACTATCAAGAGGTTGGCAGCTGGACCATCTCGCCAGGTCACATCATGGCACATCTATGACATTAGTGGCTTCACGTTTTGTACCACTTCTAGGGATAAAAAGAGCATGGCGCAAAACAGTGGTGTTCGTTGCGAGGCCATAGATGATTCAGATAAAAATGCTACATACTTTGGCTTCGTTGAGGAGATATGGGAACTAGACTATGATTCTTTTAAGACGCCTGTGTTTCGATGCCAATGGGTTGATGACAAATATGTCACAGTGGATAACTATGGCTTGAGAGTTCTTGATCTAAGTAAAGTAGACTACAAGGATGATCCTTGGATCCTTGCTACCCATCTTTGCATGTGTCTTCTATGCCGAACAGATCCTTTGTAAGGAAGAGAAGAAAAGTAGCGATAAGACCAAGCATATAGTTCTTCCTGGAATGCAGCAAGCTTTAGGAGTTGATGGTGTAATTGACCTAGATAACTTCAACCAGTTCGGGCACATGTCTCTCTTTAAAGATCATCCTTTAAAGATAAGGAATGTTGAGCATAGCATCCTTAAAAATTCATTGCCATTGGTGCGCCACGATAGAGAAGGCGAAACAAGAGCTGGTTAGTTTGTATCTAATTAAGTTAAATATTAGTTATTGTCATATATAACAATTTATCGGTTATAATTTGTACCAATGCATTGCTTTTCGTGTTACTCATTTTCTAATTGTTTAAGTCTTTTACTTTCTACTCCTTGATATTTATTTTCTAATTGTTTAAGTCCTTTTCTTTGTACTTTTTAAGTATAAAGTAAATATCCTAAAAGAAATATTCTAAAACAAATAACCTAAAAGAAATAAACTAAAACAAATAACCTTAAAGAAATAACCTAAATGAAATATCCTAAAACAAAGAGCCTTAAACAAATATCCTAAAACAAATATCCTAAATAAATATCCTAAATAAATATTCTAAAAGAAATAACCTAAATGAAATATCCTAAATAAATATCCTAAATAAAATAACCTAAAAGAAATAACCTAAAACAAATAACCTAAAAGAAATAACCTAAATGAAATATCCTAAAATAAATATCCTAAAAACAAAGAGCCTTAAACAAATATCCTAAATAAAAAATCCTAAAAGAAATAACCTAAATGAAATATCCTAAATAAATATCTTAAATAAAATAACCTAAAAGAAATAACCTAAATAAATATCCTAAAAAGAAATAACCTAAATGAAATATCCTAAATAAAATAACCTAAAAGAAATAACTTACAAGAAATATCCTAAATAAAATTCATTTTCACAGGCGGTTGGTTAAGACCACCGCCAGTGGAAATAGTTTCCACAGGCGGTTCTTTAGGACCTCCGCCTGTGGAAATTGCTCGCCTATATATACCGCGCCCACCAGACTGAAAAATTTCAAATCTGGTGGGCACGATTCTTCTCCGGCATTTGTCAGGCTGCCCGATTCAGGCGCCGCCCTCCTCCGACCGCCATCCACACTGCCCCGGCGAACTCCGCTCCCTCGGCATGCACCCACCCTCCCTCTTCACCCTTGCGCTGCAGGAATCAAAGGCGCTCCGCCACCGAAACTCCGCCCGCCACCGAGGTCCAGCCCGCCACCGAGGTCCGCCCGCCACCGAGCTCGGCCCACTGAATCAAAGGCGCTCCGTCCGAGCTCCGCCACCGAGCACCGCCATCGAGCACCGCCACCGACCTCCGCCCCACCCTCCTCGCGCCGTCCACTCCGAGCTCCGCCCCCACCCTCCCGCCGTCCGAGCTCCCACCGCCATCTCCTCCGATCCCGTCGAGCAAGGTGAGAGATGAGTTGTATATGGTGGCCTATGGCGGCCTTACGACGGGCGGCGGCGCGGCCGCAGATGCTGGCCAAGGGCGGCGGCGCTGCCAGTATGTAGCGCGCCGCGCCGCCGCAACAAGGCGCTCTAGTAAGCTGCGCCAACATGGGCCTTGTTGGGCCCAAAGGCCCAATAGTGGCTTTTTTTTTAATTTTTGTACATAAAAGGCCCAAATATTAATATTAATCAAAAAATAAATTGCTATACATTAGTAAATATTAAAAAGCAAATGTGTATATAAAAAATATTATTTTACTTTGTTGTATGAACATGTTTGTAAATGTAAGTTGACAATAAATTATTATTTGTTTGTAAATGTTTAAATAGCAAATGTGTATTAATAATTTTTTTGAGATGTACATATGTTTAATATTATTTATTTTTATTATTTACTAGCAAAGATTATTTTATGTAATATTGGTTATGAAATGTTATCTTATTATTAATTATATTTGTTTGTGACAATGACTTAGTGTTAATGATTTAGTGTTAATGACTTAGTGTTAATGACTTAGTGTTAATAAAATGTTATTTTGTTGTATTATGTACTACCAAAGTTTATTAATTAATCACTATGCTACATAGTATTTTCTAATGACTTAGTGTTTACTGACTTAGTGTTAATCACTTAGCATGTTAATGACTTAGTGTTAATGACTTAGTGTTGATGACTTAGTGTTTCTCGACTTAGTGTTAATCACTTAGCATGTTAATGACTTAGTGTTAATGACTTAATATTAATGACTTAGTGTTGATGACTTGGTGTTTACTGACTTAGTGTTAATCACTTAGCATATTAATGACTTAGTGTTAATTACTTATTATATTTAAAGTTAGCGAGAAGATGACGTCTCCAAAATCTAAAGAGCATCAGGCAGATGACCAGCTTGTGGAGTCACCCACTAAGACTTACACACCCCCGGAACCACGGTGAGTTTCATGGCATTATGAAGCCTTGCACTTTTTTTAACATAAAACCCTATCATAGAAATTGACATAGTGTTTGCCATGCATAGAACGGTAAATCCTCTGGAAGAAGAAGAACATGATTTAGATGGAGACATGTTGGAAGAAGAGGAAGATGACGGGAACCGAAGTGATCCATGTCCTAGCATAGACAGACCTCATCATCAAAGCGAAGACCCAGATTATGATCCCGCTAATGAGGTATAGTTAGTACGTGAAAAAGAAATACTTCCATTCATAGTATTGTACGGGCCGATCCTTACAGTATTGAATTGCTTCGGACAGGAGGCTATGTCTCAAATGCGGGGCATTCCAGCGGAAGAAGAAGACGTGCCACGCGGCGAAGCACCAGACACGACTGAGACAACCACTTCCAATTCAAGAAAAAGAAAACATGGTGACCGAGGAACAAACAAATGGCCAGAGAAGACGTATATTATTCCAGACATCAGCCCAAAAGGAGAGCCTATAGTGTCTGATGAGATGGCTGCCAAGTTACGGAATGCCATTGGTTTTTTGGTCAGGGATAAATTGGACATCACAATCTCTAGGTGGAAGGATGTGACCACCGATAAACAGAAAGAGCTATGGAACAAGTTCATAGAAAGGTTTGTTATCCCTACTTGGGGACGGAGAAACTTGTGAAGTAGTATTTTTTCAAGCAGATTGCAACATCTTTCCGTAACTATAGATATGAGATGAATACTAAATTTCTCAAGAAAGGGTTGGACCCAACGAGCAAGTACAAGATCACCTCTGCGCAGTGGGAAGTATTCAAGTTGCAGAGGAACGACCCATCTTTCAAAGTCAAGAGTGAAGCTGCTTCTGAACTAGCAAAAAGGAACAAATACCACCATCACCTTGGCACGGATGGGTACAAGCTATAGATTCCGAAATGGCGGGCAGAGGAGGAGGAGCTAAAGAAACAAGGCATGTCTGTGCTCTCAGAGGAAGTTGGCGAGAGGTCGGCAAATTGGCTTTGAGGAAGAGGAACTAAACAAACTCTTACCGGTGTGAACTGTCCCTTAGACATCACAGTCCCAGCTGACAAGATGTTAGAACTAGCAGTGGAGGTTAAAGAAGGGAAATTGAAGCCACAGAGGGAGAGAGACATCTTGAGTCTTGGACTGGGCAACCCTGAGCATCCTGGACGTGTACGAGGCATCTCGTCAAAGAAGGGATAGAAAGAAGGATTTGGTTAGGAGTAGGTGGGCATGTATAAGAAACGAGATCGATATAAGGAAGACATGAAGCAATATTTTGAGGAACAGGCTAAGCAACAATTCAAAAGCATGATGTTAGATTTTCTAACAAATCCTGATCCTCAGTTGATGCAGAAGTTAGCTAGTGCAATGTCTGTTAAGCAGATGAGCACGCAAGGCCCACAGATGCAACTCGTCCCAGCACAACCCTTGCCTGGAGCTCAGCAGATGAACACTGCCAGGTCCGCTCAATCTCCTCCCTTTCCAAGTAGTGTGGGGTCTACGGGAACCACACACCACTACCCAGTGGATGATATCAACATGGGCCGACACCTTGCAAACTGCTCATACGATATGGTATGAAGCATCAACGTACAAGGGAGGTAGCCACGGGCTTTGCGATCCCCGAACGTGACTACCAAGGTGATCCTATACCAGAAGAGTACTGCAGGGTAGAAGTAGTGACGGTCGTCCCAGGCTACGAGGATGATGTGCTAGAAATATCTGGCCCTAAGGGTATTGAGACACTCGGACAGGGTATTAAGAATTTCATCCTATAGCCTCGACGAGACGTCCAGTTGAACTAGCCACCACCACCTTCCTCTGAAGCCCTGCCAGAAACTCAGGAGTTAGCACCTCACGACCGTCCTCAAGACCCAACACCATCCCCATCTGCCCAGTCTCATCCTAACCCACCATCACCCCATGCTCCTGATCCATTCCGAACCCCACCGTCAACACCAAAACCAGCGGGATCTCCGCCACAAACTACACCAATCAATGAGCCTGCTTCTTCCCCACTGCCTAAAGACGCCGACGCTTCGCCTTGGACACCACCGTCGCCACCAAAGAAGACCCAACAAAAACCTAAGGCGAAGAAATTTCTAGTTCCCAAATTGGTATCCCCCTACGAGTCGAAGAAAAAAACTGCTGGCACTGCCAAATTTCTGGAAGGGATTGGGAAGACTCGCAAGTCACATATCGTGGACTTAGCTGAGCAGGAGAAGTCGGCAAAAGGTTCAGAGATTAGAGCATTGGAGATCAGGAAGCCAACATGGGATGATTATCAAAACATCCTTGTTACATATATATCGGGCAGACCTCTACTGAGTTGGGATAAACTCAAAAAGCTCCCGACTGGTATTAAAAGACTTCATGACTGGTACATGAGAGCAGCTTCTGTCGGCATCGACGCAATCCAAGTGAATATACCACCGTCGGCTTTCAGAAGTGAACAAGATACGGCTTTCATTACTTTCGAGGACATGTGGTTGATGATGAACCTCAAGCGGCTCGACGTTCAGCTCGTAATGGTTTTTGCGTTGTAAGTCTTGCTCTTGTACTAACACAAACATCGTTTATTATTATTGAATTATAGTAAGATTGAATTTCTAACATGCAATTGTGCATTGCAGAATGCAATATCATCTAGATGAGGTGCTTTACGGTCCTGGACCAAGCAAGAATGAGAGCCAAAGGGCTGGGTACCTTAGCCCGAAAAAAATATGTGAGAACGAGCACACCTTCCGGATTAGAGCCGACAGCGATGAATTGAAGGGGTTATCAGAAGAAAAAGCTGCGAAGAAAAGGATAGAACTGGAGAAGAAACAGGAAATACAATACGCCACCTACATAGGACATGCAATGCTTCAGTTCCAACACAGGGAAGTCATAGTTGCCCCTTATAACTTTAAGTAAATATGAGTTTATATACATACATCAAATTAATTATTAGTTTGTAAACACGCATAACAATTCTGGTCCGATCGTGCAGCGACCACTGGATATGCTTCTTTATTTATCCTAGGGACTCAAGGGTGCTGGTCTTTGACTCTGTAGACTACAGTTCTGAACGATATGCAAAATTCACGAGCTTATTAGAACGGTAAGCCGACGTAAGCTAGCGTGCATCCTTTTATTGATGAGAGTTTAAGAATTACTAACACATTCTTTTTGGGATTATAGTTGCTATATATTCTATAAGATCAGAGGTGGAGTGTTTGACTCGTCCAAGAAGAAGGTTCCACTGAACATGTTTCAGTAAGTGGCCGGTACGTAAATTTATGAATCCATATCGTGCATATATATATAGTACAAAAGACGATGTTGCAAGTAAATAACTAGATGGCCTTTATGTAGTGCCACAAGCAACTAGTCGGTTCCGTGCACTGTGGATTCTACATGTGCGAGTTCATAAGAATAAACGGATGGTACATCACGAACGCTAACAGGTACAACTAAGTGTTATTTCTATAATTATATCGTTAAAGATGCAAATATATTGTAGACAAAGTGCAAATATATATATTATGTTTTCTTTTCAGGCGTATCAAGAATCGAAGTCAAAAAACTTCAACGAGAAAACTCTCTATGGAAGGACCTGTGCTCATTTATCTTGAAAGAGATCATTCCTACGGAGAAAAAATATCACCATGCAGATAGCCTCTTAGGGAGGCCGGAGTTTAGACCGCTAAGGGATATTAGCGCTCTGAAATTGAGTCGAAATGATTATTAGGATCATGTTGAATGTAAACTTTATTATCATATCGTGGTCAGAAAACAACTTTGATGTATGTAATGTATGATGTAATTAAATTGTTAATGTGCATATATGTATATAATTGCATGATATAATTCCTTTTATGTTGATATTCTCATAATTAAATAGTCTTTGTATTGATCATGGTAAGAGAAAGAAAGGGAGAGAGGAGGGAGGGAGGAAGAGGAGGGGGGGAGGAGGGAGGGAGGAAGAGGAGGGGGGGGGGAGAGGAGGGAGGGAGGGAGGGAGAGAGGGTGCCAAAACAAAAAATTGAAATTCAAATGAATTTAGGCGGGAAAAAATAATACATGCGGTTTACTTAACAAACCGCCTGTGGAAAAAACCATTTATACAGGCGGTTCAATTAAGTGAATCGCCTGTGGTAATAAATCATTTCCACAGGCGGTTCACTTAACAAACCGCCATGGAAATACATTTCCACCGGTGGTTTTCAAGCAAACCGCTGTGTAAATGCCATATTTTCATCGGCCTCCCAAAGACAAAGCGGCTCCCCAAAACGCCTGTGGAAAGGCGTTGGGAACCGCCTGTGTGGAGGTTCTGTGTACTAGTGGTTTTTTGAGAACCGCTAGTAGAAATGGGATTTCTACGGGCGGTTCTTTTAAGAAACCGCCTGTAGAAATCTTTATCTTGAATTTATATTTGTAGCTCCAAAATATGGCAAAAAATATTTTTGAAACCGGGGGAGGCACTCACCCGCCCGTCTCCGTCACAAGTCGCAAGTCGCGTATTTTTTTGCGGAAAATCTCGCGCTACGCGACCGGGGGTTCGAACCCGCGACCTCCCCCTCGCGCGTAGCCCCCTTTACTACTCCACCCATCACTCACTTGTGTCTATATCCCATTTCAGTTCCCCACATATTATCTAAAACCGATGGTAAATTTAATATTTTAGGGTCTAAACGAATTCAAATGAAAAAGTGTTTAACTACAAAGATTCATAACTTTTCGAGATCTACAACTTTTATTTAGAGTATTTCTCCATCCGAGGTCATTTGAAAAATTTAAACTTCAAATTTGACAATTTTTTGGCGTAGTTTTCCATGAAAAGATGATTTCAAATGAAAAAAGTTGTCAATTATAAAGTTTCATAACTTTTCAAGATCTACAACTTTTATTTCAGAAGTTTCTCCATCCGAGGAAGTTTGAAAAACTTAAAAAAATTAATTTCAAACTATTTTTAGTGGCGGATTTCTTAAGTAACCGCCGGTAGAAATCGTATTTCTACTTGGTGGTTTCTTAAGAAATCCGCCACTAGAACTTTAATATTTTTAAATTAACAAATATATATATATATATGTATATGGATATCGATTTATTTTTGCAGTAGAATATATTATTGTTTACCTATAGATTTGAGTGATATTTTTGTTTATCTTTTATAATGACTTATAGATACAAATGTAAAGGTAATATTTTATATTCTCTTTCACAACAACATGTATAAATAAATTTGGATGTAAATTTAGAACGCTATTTTGCATTAACTTTCATAATTATAAAGGTGGTAATACCATATATTTAAAAATATCTTTCATAATGATAGAGCATGAATCTGAAAAAACAAAGTTAGATGGTTATTATAAATTATTATTTCTAATAGTAAAAGGTGAGTAATTTAAATACAATGCGAGGAGGTTATTTTGATTTATTTATTATAGTAGCAAAGTGGGTAATTTAGATATAAATCTAGGGGTTATTTTGATTTACTTTTCATAATGATAGACGTACGTGGGAAATTTGTATATAAATTTAGGGGTTATCTTGAATTATTCTTCATAATGGCAGTGGTGGGTAATTTAAGTACAAACTTAGGGGGTTACTTTATGTATTTTTTATAATGGCAGGTGGGTAATTTTTTTTTTTATAAATTGCAACAGATCCGATGGCTATTATCAACTATGATAATTAATGTCTACCAAATTAAAGGCCGGATGTTTCTGATTATTGTGGGAATTTCTAGGATTTATTTTTTTTCCTAGCGCGTCTGGTGAGAATCAACGTGGTGCCTCCGTTGAGGCCTCTAATTAGTAATAGTAAGATGTATGTAAGTGCAGAGCTCTGGCTACTTTGTAAATATTTAATGGCAATCAAACTTTCAGATGTCTCAATCGCCTAAACTAAGGCAACGTTGAACTGGAAGAAAAGAACTTCAATCACTTATAAGTTGGTAGACAAGTCCTTTATTTAACTTCGAAATCTGCACAATCGTTTTGACAAAAGAGGATTGGGAAACTAGAATTAATTCATGCCCGCGTTACACGTATATATTCAGCTTTTGACAAATTGGTGCGTCCGATCCATCGTCTTCTGGACTATTATATATCCTGTTTATTCCTTACAGATAATGTTGTTTAATTAGATCGTCGGTGGATTATCCAGTTTGTTTGCATGTCCAACACGTTAGCTAATAAGAAGCCAATAACATCTATGCAGCATCTTGGTGTGGTGTCTTTATCAATGCTGTGCCAAAGCTAGAACGTACGACTAGCTGTATTGCGGCATCATATCCCAGTCATGTGTTGAGTAGGAAGATCAAAATGTTGGACGTTAAGCTTGCGTGGCTTATGACTAACTCTGGTCAAGTTTAATTGTGTGTCTATTGTATTGTCAACAAGATTGCTTGTGGATCGGGATGTCTGCGTCTAGCTGCGTTCAGACGTGCAAAAGCAGAACAAGTCATCCTCCGATCCATTCATCATTTCATCTCCATCGTCGGCTCTATAAATACCTCACCGGGTGCATATATACTCGATTCATATAACCAGCAGCACTACAAGAAGCAAGATAACAAGCAACATTTGCCTGTGAGTGTGCCTTACGTTTTTTTTGCAGTGATATAGTAGTAGTAGTTTGTTTCCCTTTTTGCATCGTCATCAATCAATCAACTGATCTATTCGCAGTTCAATTCGCGACCCACGACGACGATTATGAGCTCCACGGCAACGGCGGCACCGCAGTGCGGTGGTGCCAAGACGTCGTGGCCGGAGGTGGTCGGGCTGAGCGTGGAGGAGGCCAAGAAGGTGATCCTCAAGGACAAGCCCGACGCCGACATCGTCGTGCTGCCCGTCGGCACGATTGTGACTGAGGATTTTGTGCCCAACCGCGTCCGCATCTTCGTCGACATCGTCGCCCAGACGCCCCACGTCGGCTGATGATAAGAAGAAGAGGCTGACTGATGATGCCTAGCTTCAATATCATTTCCATCCTTGCTCTAGAAAATGTAAAATGAATAATATAGCTCGGACATGCCATGTATTCATGTCCCTGTATGTGTCTGCTGAATAATGTACGTATATGTACCCAATAATGAACGTACGTACGTGTTTCTTTCCTACAGATTTATTTAGGATTTATGCTTGTTAAATCTAATAAATATATAACGAAGTTATACATAATCCAATAAGTATAAAATTTATACTATAGTTCAAGCATATAATAATTAGACAACTACAAAAATTTCACCACAATTAGACCATATAAACTGCAGTTACAAATTATTCTAATTAATTAAAAAACATAGATCTAAATCTACATAAAAAATTTTATACTGAAGTATACCATATTATATGGTCACTGTGTAGACCTACTCATATGGAGTAAAAAAATTGGATTTTCTATTTTATGGTTTTTCTATGATTTACTATGATTTTTAAAGATTTAGCCGAAATAAATAAAAAAGAAAAAGACAACACTACCATTAAAACCGCTCTAGGAAGGTAAATCACATAGTTTAAAAAGTTGATTGAGATGGTTTTTTCGGTTTTAAGGTTTATGGAGGAAAAATAGACTTTCAGAAAACTTGAGTGGGGAAAAATATAGACTTTTTCCATATATGAATGGGGTGTTAGCCCACTGCAAACCCAGGAGACTCGTAGGCCCAGGAGAGGCGAGCAAGACTACCTACGGCCCGCAACCCTCACAATTTTTTTTTCCGCACGAACAAGGCATTTACTGAATTATTATGTTATACATGATATAGTTTTTTTTTATTGCCTCAACCATATATAGTACAAGCTGTAGTATCTGAACTCACGCACTTAACACACACCACACACACGCAACTCTCACACACACCCCTAAGTGCGCAAACTAGACCTACATCCTATACCTAGGCTATGAACCACGGCTGATAGATCTGACGGTGGTGATACATCTGTGCGAGGCAACTGGAATTATTAAGGGAACTACTGTTCCCTGGTGGGAAAACCTGCGCCGAGCAGACGTCGAACGCAGGCCGGCAGCCTCCACACCCGGAGCGCATGCCAACCGAACTACGGTTCGGTCCCCTATACGTATATAGTTGGAGTACAAAAGAGAGCACAGCAAACCCTATCTCTCTCGGGGCGTCTTAAGGTCCGGGTGGCCGGACCGAAACATCCGTCCGATAGATTTCCCGCCAAAAATCTTTTTCGGGCAAAGGGCGGACTCTTTTCCACAAAGACGCGGTAGTGGCCCACCGATGATGACGCGTGTGATGAGGCTCCAGCTGCAGTCCAGTTAGGCTAATCTCAATGGGAGTTTCATAGAGTTTTATAGACATTAAATACGCTGACATGGCACAGTATTTATTAAGAAAGAGACTGTGAAAGTTTCATGTAAATAGAGATAGTTTCATGGGGATGAAACTCTTTTGCACTGTTTCCAAAATCTGGATGTATATGAAACTGTGCCATGAAACTTCCATTGAGACTAGCCTTACTATCGGCTCGCGTCCCAATGATCCACCCGTACACACGTCTCACACGCATGGCCAAGAGTGCATCACCATAAAGTTGATGTTAGACTTTTATGAACTAAAAAAATACCATAGCTGCTAAACGAAATATCTAAATTAAATTCTGATTACACCAATAGGTTTCTTGCAATAAGTCCTTAAAAAAGATCCCACATGAATATATTTTGATGAAATTTTATTAACAAACATTTATCTTATAAGATACTCCCTCTGTCCGGTTAAGAATGCAATTCAAGGTTGGGAGCTGTGTCCGTAAAAGAATGCAATCCTACCGTGGAATGGACGTGCACTTCAGAAAGTACAGCAACTTTGTGTGGGCCTATTGAGTAAACAAATCAACTCCCTTGCACGGCCGCATTGGGGAAGGGAAGATGGAGCCCGGGCATCCGGGTCCTCGTGCCATGGAATAGAATAAAGGAGGGTAGATTTGGAATTTCACCGAATCCTTAGCTTTGCCTCGGGAAGCTAGATTTGCAAGCTTTGGTGGACGGAGGTAGTAGAATATTTTCTTTCGGTTGAACAGAGACAATATTTTAGGTTTAGAGAACAATGTTCTATTTTTGTAAAAAAAAATATTCTCAGTTTAAAAGAATAGTATTCTAGTTTTAGGTTCATACAATTGGTATTATTATATAGATAAAAGTAAAAATAATAATAACAAAAAATAAAATATTGAAATAGTAATAAATACATACATAACATAAATAAAAAGTAAATCTAGAGAAAAGCATAAGGAACAAATAAAAACATGTTATAGAGAAAAAACAATAAAAAAAACATCATATGGATGCTTTTGAAAAATTCTAAAATATATTATAAAACATCACACTTATACTAAGTGAACACCACTAAATAGATCCTCGAACATCACTAAATACATTATAGATCATCGCATATATATTACGTGAACATCACTAAATACATCATGGAACAACACATGTATACTAAGTGAACATCGCGAAAAAACATTATCGAACATCACTAGATACGTTATAGAAGATCGCATATATATTATGTGAACATCCCTAAATGCATCGTAGAACATAACATGTATATTAAGTGAAAATCACATGTATACTATAAGAATATGACATATATATTCCGCGTATCGCTAAATACATCATAGAACATCACATACATACCACGTGAACATAAAAAAAATATTCCAAAACATCATGTTTATAACATGTGAACTTAGAATAACAGGAACATCACATGGAGACACATAAACATGAAAAAATAATAAGAAAAGAAAAAAAGAGAAGGAATAAAAGAAAAATAAAAATATAAAAATGGAAATAATAATAAATACATAAAACATAAAAAAAAAATAAAAATAATGATGCATGAAAAGAAAAAAGAAAATAAAAAGAAAGGAAAAGAAAAGAAAAAAAAAAAAAAAAAAGAAATATTTTTAAAATGTGAATAACATAATTAGAAAAGAAACAAAGAAAGCAAGTACAAAAGAAATCTCAAATAAAAAAAAAAGAAAAGGAAATAAAATGATAATATAGAAATAAAATATTAAACACAAAAAATACTTAAGGTAAAAATAGAAAAATAAAAAATCTATTTGAGCAGGACATAATACATCATAAAACATCATTAGATACTATGAGAACATCACATCTAGACCACGCAAACATATGAAAAAACATCATAGAACATCACATTTATAACACGTGAACAAAAAAACATACCGTAGAATACCATATATATATATTATATATATATATATATATATATATATATATATATATATATATATATATATATATATATATATATATCACAAAAACATGATATTATATACCAAGTGAGCCTAAACAAAATCTTAGAACATTACATCAGTACTATAGTATAAACATCTCATGGAATATTGAGAATAAAACATAAACATAAAAAAATAATTAAGTAAGGTAAAATAGAAAAATAGAATATAAATTTTTTAAAAAAGAAAATCACGTGAAATGAAAAAAGAAACAAAAAAATAAATTGAAGAAATAAAATAAAAAATTAATAAGAACATGAAAGCAAAAGAAAAAAAAGAAAATGAAATAAAGAAATAAAATAAACATAAAAATAGAAAATAGAGAGAATAATAAAAAATCACACAAAACAAGAAAAAAATAAAATATAAATAAAAAAAGAAAGCATGAAAAGAACGGAAAAAAAAAAAAAAAAAGAAAACATTAAGTAACTAACTACTGAACGCTACCGGAAAAATTACAAAAAAAAGAAAGAAAAAATAATAAAAAGAAAGATAAAAAAGACACACATAGCTACCGCTTGCGGAAATAAATCTCGTCATCTCCTTGCCCAGCGGCCAGCACACGATTGCATGCATGCATGTGGGCTATGCGTGGGCCTCTCGGGAAGACGTGTTGCATGCATGCATGTGGGCCTCGCTGCACCGCGGGGAAGACGTCGCTGCCGTGTACTAGCCTTGCGGGGGAAAATAGCGCGTGCCTGCCGGACGGCGGCTCCGGTCCGAATGTTCGGACCAGATGATTTCCGACCAATCTCCCCCCACACCACAGCCGCCGCCCGTCCGCTTCCTCCGCTCCTACGACGAGATCCGGCGCCGGCAACGAGAGCTATAGCATCCGCGACGAGCAGCAGCTCTGCTAGCGACGCGAGCAGTCCAGGTAAATCGACCACAAGACGGATGCATGTCGGCGGCTGGCTAGTTTCTTCTCTGTACTCGAATTGTGTGTCTGGTCACTAGTGAGATTATGGACAGGGATCCAGCAGCAGCTAGGTCAACCTCGCTGATTTGCAAATCTGCAATAAGAGCAAAATGGCACGATTGTTGGAATAGAAATATATGTCAATTTTTATGATCCTTCTATGTTGCAAGTTGCTACTTTTTGTGCTTACAATCCTGTGAAGGTGAATGGAACAATGTATCCTGACAAATAATGGTTGTTAAAACATTTTATTAACTTTCTCAAAATTGTTAATAATTTCCATGCATGTACCTTTGGTTCCTGTCAGCTATAGTAGTGGTTAATTACTTTTGCTACTGATGTCAGTGTCAAAGTTTTCAGTCTAGTTTTGTTCTCATGTTTTTGAGTGAGTAAATTCTTACTAATACTCTCGTAGGTACCTTCACAGCAGGAATATATATTTGGATTGGTATAGTGTGATCCTCATAAGAAGTCAATCTGGTGAAGTTCACAGCTGAGGAGCTCCGTGCTTTTATGGACAGAAAGAACAAGATTGTTGTGACGACATGTCTGTTACTGCTAACTAGGAGATCACGCGCGCTCCGCCGCGCGCGCAATATTGTTTCGTGCCTGTACAGTTCGCAGGAGATGCTAACTTTATGTTGGGCTTAATACTGCAGATCTTTGCATTTGGAAGTTGGACTGGGCCTGGATAGAGTTGGGTGTAGTGGGCCTTTGCTGCCCTTTGTTTTTTCTTTGGTTGGATGTACGATTGTGTATACTGAAATGGATTGTACAGCTTGGAGCATGTGGCTGTAATTTTTCAGGTCAATTTGCTATTTTACATTGTGTTTGTAATTTATGTGGTTACGGCGGGTGCACAGTTTTTTTTGACTGCAAACGTGCGCCCGGCGACTTGGAGACGTCGTTAATCATTTTTCCTTCATATATATATATATATATATATATATATATATATATATATATATATATATATATATATATATATTGACCTTCAACCTTATCTGTTCACTGTTGGTGTGGAGTCTCTCCTCCTCATCCCGGCTAGTAGATGCGGGTGAGCGGAGTTCGATGGGGATGGTTGGTACGAAGCGGAGTGCAGAGCTGGACCTAGGTGGGAGACCACGCAAGCTACTGCATGAGGTAAGTATTTGTTGAGTCCGGTGGCTTGGCTTTCTGTCTCTGTCGTTGTTGTCTACGATGGCGCTTGTTTGATTGTGCTTTGGTGGTACGTAGTTTGGATCAGGGACCAGCATCACTGAGGGTCGTGTCATGGGGTCGGCATCAGCGTAGAATTGGTCAGCACGTCGCTTTTATGAGGCGTCCCCCTCAGCTGTTGCTGCGTTTGATTGGTCCAGTTTAACTGGCGCTTTGTTGGATGAAGGCTTTGATGAGATATGTGGTCGCTATGAGGATGATGATTACGTGTTTGTTCCACAGGTAGTTGTTTTTTTCATGGATCTGATTTATAGTGATTGTATTTGTGGCACAGCAGATGGTTTGCAATTGATTTGGTTGCCTTTTCTTGTTCTGTAACTTTCTTTGGCTATGTCCTGTAATGGATCTTGCAGGCAGAATGGCGGGTCCATCTATCCAAGCATGTCATCCTGAGGGAGATCGCATATACTCCGGATCTGAAGGTCCATGGCTTTGGCATCGCTGCTCATGACAACGGCCTGCAGACGGCCTGGCTCGATATTGACGTGCCACCATCAGAGGGGAGGTCCGAGGGGCGGGAGAAGTTTTTTACAGTGCTAACTTTATGCTTAGGGTGGATGCTATTGAAGATGTTTCTAGCCGTGTTGTTTCTTGGCTGATCAAGGAATGCTGTGTGAAAGTGGAGGACATCAATTATGATAAGATGAAAGAGCTGGAGACGAAGTTCACAGCTATGGAGGAGCTTGTGACTGTGTACTCTGATAAGATCGTTGCCTTGAAGGACAAAGAAGAAGATCTGAGGTCTTCCTTTAAGAATGTGTTCACAGATGCTCAGAATGTGCTGAAAAAGTATGGCGATGTCATGCCTATGGGTCATGCTCCTACCAGTCGCCTGGAACAACTTGTCTGTGAGTTGTCGGCTGGTATTGCCAGTGGAGCTGCTATGGCTGCTGCTCCACCTGACATGGTGCGGTTTAATTTTGTTGATTTGTTATTGTCATATCTTGTATGGTTTGCAGCAATTTTGTTTCTTTTGGGGTTAGACGGGGCATTGCTAACTTAATTTGTTGCAGGTCTGATGTGCATGGGTGCAGGACGTGGTCGCTGGTGTCAGCAGCGGCCAATGGAACGACATTCTTTTGCTGTTGGCGGATAGCTGATCTGCCGATGCTATGGTAATGTAAGTTTGGTCAGCCATGTCTTTTGGAAGTTCCAGACTAAGCAAGGTGATGCTGAACTGGAGCTATATAGTTATGCCTGTACGGGTCAGGAGCTAGGTGCAACTACTGCTTTTAGAATCAGGCTGTCTATAGTAGTAGTTGCTTAGCAATGTCAGGCCATGGCTGTATGGATCAGGACTTGGGCGCAATGGGGCTTTTAGGGCCAGGGTGCTCCTATTGGCAATTGCGCACCAATGCTGCTGGTGCTGGGCTTGGTTTGCTTGGTCATTTGGCGTACTTTATCTCGATTCAGTGTGCTGAATCCAGTCTCTATGCACTTTGCAAGACTTTTGGAACATGGTGTTCCTATTGTAAATTACTTTGCAATGGTCATGGTTGTAATATGGACATGGGTCTGAATGCAATGCCATATTACTGGTGTGCCCGCATCTAAGAAGGTTTCTGAATCTATGTACATTGTGGTCTCTTTTTTTATTGGTTGATACTACAGGCCCAGGGAATGGAGGCAGAATGGCGGCTGGAATGCATGTTTGCTATGTGAAATAATATTTTAAATGGTTATGTGTGTAACTGTGTGTTTGTACATGCATCTTTACTGAATAAATTGTGCCTTTCAATTGCTTTGACTCGATGGAGTGAGTACTACATCTGAAAGAGAACAGAAACACCTGGTGCATTGCATGTATAAATGCATGAGTTTGGAATGTATATAGGTCCAACAAAAGCCTGGTTTGTATGGCTGCTGCAGAATGCATGAATTTATATAGATGTGTATTAGCAGATGTAGACCGCGGTGATGTTTATGCATTGTAATAGTTTGGAAAATACCGAGTAATATAGATGTTCTTGCATGCCGTGTGCGGCACATAGATTCAACAAACTTCTACCTATTTGTAAGGTGTTGCAAGCACATTTATTTTAAGAATAAGTAGGCCAAATTCAGCCGCTCAACAGTTGGAAATATAGTCGGCGTAACTTATTGCATGACAACCTGAGATAAAATAAAGTATGACAGACGTGGTTGCAATAACATCACACAGAATCCATGTTTCAGTCATTTCATAGCACAGATAATTTTTATGTTCATCCATCATTACTGGTGTCATACATGCTGAAATTAATACATGGGGTTGGGCAAATGTTCGGAGGATAAATAAGTCTGCTGGGTTCAACGTGTGTCTCTGGCAGTTTTCGTGAGCAGTGATGACAATTTATCTTACATGGCATACAACATAATTCAAGTACATAGAGCACCAAATTATTAGAAGTTCATAGGTCATTGTTTCAGTGCATGCTGCAATATAGGCCTATGGAAAGGCCAGAGGTGCTGTGCCTGCACTTTGGGTTGTTGTTGCATTTGCTTTAGTCATCCAAGCGAAGCCGTTTCCTAGAAAAAAAAAATTAGGCTATATATATATATATATATATATATATATATATATATATATATATATATATATATATATATATATATATATATATATATATATTTCAGATATGCAAAATGCATCCATAGATGTGAATTATGCATGCTATGACAAGTGTGTACTATAGTTCAGTACGTATATATATTTTTTGTCGTATAGCGGAGATTGAACCTGGCTGAAACACTACAGTTTCTGTAGTGAATATAGAGGGTTATAGTCAATATATTGTTTAAGCAGGTTCATTTTTTCTGTTTTTATTCATAACATGGGATTATCTACATGTAACATGGAATTCATACCTGTGTTGGTGGTGTGGTCTGTAATGGTGGCAAGTCAGCTGTGCCTATGGAAGTTGCAGGTAGATTCTACATGGTTAAGTAGGTTTGGAGTCATGGGGCCATCTTTTTGTGCTAAGTTGAATTTGCAAGGGGTTAATCAAAGGGTGCAAAGAGTGTTTATGATCATTAGTACCGTGCGGGGAGATTGATCTTTGGGGAGTAAGTTCAGATGGTAATTTGTATCCTTTTCTTTCTTTGCAGGCAGTTCCTTGGAGTAAATAAAAAACGATTCATATCATGGGTTATACGATGGGAAAGGTTAGAATGTTATTGAATATACGTATGTTCATATATAGTAACATATATACCTCTGTTGCTATGGTGGCGGTGCTTGTTCGATGAAGATGCAATGACTTGGACCTTTGTAGCGTTGAGGATGTCACTGCGGCGGTCTTTGAGTGATCAGTCCTTATTTCTTGTTGCGAACCTGCAATGAGAAAATGTTTATTGTCACTATTATGGTGGGAATCTATGTTTTGTAATCAGAAATGCAAAGACGTTTGTAAGAATTTTTTTTGCAATATAGCTTACTTAGTATGGTAGCTCTAGGTGCCTCAATTGTTTGCTTAGTCACCCCAAGATTGTGTCAACCTTTGGTAGGAGATATCTTGTCTTTGAAGAGATCTAGGTGATACACTTAAGCGTAACTCAAACCGGCGACCATATAGATTGGTTATCCCAATTTGGAAGGAAAGTTGTCGATTTCCATGAGTTGAAATGAGGGTTTCTATTAGGGTACCAATGATTTCCTCGGCAATTGGGCCAAAGAAGACCAACTGTATTGATCTTTGGCTGTTGGCTATCCCCGGGTCCCTGCAGGGTCTGAGCTACCATGGCAAGGCTATATCTATGGATAGAAATATACATCAATATATGCGGTGGAAGTGTGTGACAGTAAAATCGTGATATACCTTGGTCCACCATCGGTTCCTGTGCATTTGTAGGTCTTACATTTATATGCACCATCAACAATCTCGATTTTTCTGTTGCATTTCTTGCATGCCAGATACCACCATGCTTGGTCAGGTACAACATTGATAAGCTTGGCATCAATGATGTATCTATTGGACTATACAGTGAAATGAAAAGTTAGTAAGGAAATAGTTGTAGTAGTAGAAGGTAACAGTTGGTTTCCATATTTGGAGAGTTAACAGGTTGCCTTACATAAATAGTGTGTGGATTTGTGAATTTGGCAAGTTCTTGGTAGTGATTCTCTCCGGTGCTGCTCGAAGTTGCGGTGAGGCCCATACCATGTCATTTGGTGCAGTTCATCCAAATAAGAATCGAACAAATCATGCCCACCATTTTGTAAGCATGTGTGCATGTTTATTATTTCAATAAGGTGTAATTGAATGTTCATACAATTGTGCTGGATGCTATGTAGGAAAAATATTGGAGCAGTGTTGAGACCTATATGTGGACAGGTGCATTCTAAATATGTATATTACATAAAAGGAGCATGTAACAGAGGTAACACTATTTACCCGTTTCCGCGAGCTATGGCCCTCGGAATTTCGGGATTCACGTACCATCGACAAAGAGTGGAGCCTTGAAGAGATAGCTTTCCTAATAATAAAGATAAAATATATAGTAATAATTATAGGCAATTCGGCGTAAGCGTCATCATAGCTGCAATGAATTTGTATTGGAAGTGTTCATATTAGAAGATATATTACCATCAAAGCGATGGCGTGTACTTGACAACAACAAAGAGTAATACTACCGGTCCTTTGGTTGACATTTCTATATATTTGTCGCCTTCGAACTCGTGGGCATGATTGCTCCATAGAGCGACCATTGTAGTTTGACTGAATCCAAATGTATATATTTAGATTAAGCAATAACTTTTATTTTCCCGAGTAGGCATATGTAATATATGACTTTGTTTACCCGTTTTCATTGGTATTTCAACATTTTGGAGCGATCTAGTTCCCTTTGCTGTGTTCTGTAGTTTTACATGTGAGCATCCTTTGAGCACACCCAGAGCATCTGTGAATATCATTTATTCTGGTTAAGTTGGACTATCTGATCACATATACTATTAAATAAGATGTGAGTACAACGGATATAGAATTGTTAATAGGGCCGTGTACCGAACAATATTTGATTTCGTTTACTACGGTGTCCAAATTACCTCAAATGTAGCAGATTGTATGCATACTCTAGAAATTGAGGTGGTACTTGGCTTTATCTCATGCAACTTTGTGTGGACGATAAATCGCATCGGTAAGGATGGTCCACAGGCCTGTATAAGTCACGGCCATTGCGCACTTGGAAATACTTGATGTAGTAAACAGATCCCTCTGTTAGTTTGGGCAGGAATTGGGAAATCCAAATTTCTGGAATTTGACCGTCCATTGCAGTGCCCTACACATATAAGGGAATATACTTTTCAGAATCTATTCGATATACATTACTAATACAAACAGAATTTATTTTTTATATAAAGGATTACCTCTTCATCAAGGAGAACCAGATCTAAGCACCGAATCTTGTTTGATTAGTTGGGGCTGATGTATTTTGAGAACCGCCACGACCCTTGCACGCACCGGTCCATTCTTTGAGAGCTTGAGTCCACATGCTTGAGAAGTGTGTAGTCCATGTGTGTTGAATGGTGCAGGGGGTAGTGCTAAGGATTGTTAGTTCACTTTGTATTTAAATATGTGAGTATACATATGGTGGAACATGCACTGCTTTGTGTATTGGCGGTGCCTAGGTAACCATACATAATATATTATATGATGGTTAGACATGTTATTGTTGAATATATTATGGAGAAGATGTAAATAAGTAATGCATATTTACATAACATAGTTAATATATTTACATTTGGAAATGAACATACACAATGGAAGTGCCTAAATTTATACAATTCTGCATGAAATAGGACACTACACATATTCAAGAATCTCTTCATAGACGATATTTCTAGTTGTTGACACGGTTGGTTCCGTCTTCATCTTCAATAAGCATTTTTGAGACCATACGATGAGCTAACCCTTGATATGGCAACATAAAGCTGCCCATGTGTAAAAACTGGTTCACGAAGATACACACTAACCTTTCCAAGTGTTTGTCCTTGGCACTTGTTTATAGTCATAGCGTAACAAACCCTAATAGGAAATTGCCTACGCTGTAATATGAATGGCCATTTGGGACTATTCCCATTGAGGACAATACGTGGTATGCAAACCATATCACCAATGTGGTTTCCAGTCATTATTCTTCCTTCCAAGACGTGATCATCAAGACGTTCTAGAAGTATCCGTGTTCCATTACAGACACTAATAGGCTGGTTTAGGTTTCTAAGCACAACTACAGGCATTCCAACTTTTAAACGCAGCTTGTGTTGTGAGAAATTGTTGAGAGATATGGAATTTAAGAACTCAGGTGGGTATAACATGTTAAAATCGGAGGGCGTTTCGTGCCATTTGCAATTGAGTCGATTTTGAGATACTCACGTACACATGTAGGAACTTTCGTGGTCATTAGTTCATTAACCTCATCAACAATAGTATTAAGTGGACAAACTATACATCTTTGGGCAAGATAATCGACATCTTTATAGAACAGATGGAAGTCATCATAGATGGCAGATGCAATAGCTGGTATTTTTGGTCCATTTGGGGTGAGAATAAATTATTAGGGTATCTAGATCCAAGTTTTGTCTACCTCATTGATTCGTGCAACTGTAGGTGTACGTGCCTCGCCAATTTGAAGCACCTAATTGGCAAATTTATCCATATGCATTCTCTCATCAGGTGGTAAGTCAGGGTTAGTGAGCCTCATATTTATGGATAAACGCATGATTGTAATGTGTTTCCATAGGTAAGAACCTAATAGGGATGCCTTGATGATATCAGCCCTTGACCCACCTTCAACAACTGGAAGAACCTGCCTGAAATCACCCCAAACAGAATTGGTTTCCCACCAAATAGGAGCGACGCATTTGCAGGTTCTTCAACTGAGAGAATATCACGAAGGGAACGATCTAATGCCTCAAAGCAATATCTATGACTCATAGGTGCCTCATCCCATATAATCAGTGAGGTTCTAGTAAGTAGGCCAGCAAGCATAGTACCCCTTCCTATTCCACAGTTGCTGGTGTCATGAATATCTAAGGGTATTTTAAATCTAGAGTGGGCAGTATGTCCCCCAGGCAGAAGCAATGATGCAACTCCATAGGAAGCAACTACAAGAACAATATGGTCTTGTAATCTAAGTGTTGCCAAAATAGCACGCCATAGAAATGTTTTTCCAGTACCACCATGGCCAGAAACAAAATATGCAAACGGTTCATGTTTGGACACAGCACTGAGAACCTGATCATATATCTGTCTTTGTTGTACATTTAAAGACATTTCCATACATGCAGAATCAATTGCTAGCTGTGATCGGTCATAGGACAATTGTTCTAGAATGAGTCTATTACTGCTGGCTTCTACCAAATCAATTGATGAATGGGGTAGATCATATGCAGTTATGCTTAGACCATTATTGCAGAACATATTGCTTAGTTCTTTCATCAGTGCAGGTTGTAGTATTATGTCTGGTGGTACATAAGAAGGCATATCTATAGCAGTCCTAAGTCAATATGCAATGTCATCGGCCATATGTTTCCGGTATTTGTCAAAGAGAGCTCTAACATTGCCAACATCGCAATATACCAAAAACAAGTCATAAATAGGTTTTCGAGTTGTTGTGATGTAGCCCATACAATTGCCTCATCAAAAACTAATGACCATTCTGTGTCGTCTCCTATAAGACCACGGGCCTGGCAAGCTTCCCTAAAGCTAGAGTACAGGTTCCTTCATATGTTCTAACATCTTCATAGCTTTTTGACCCTTTAGCAACCATGAGTAGCATACGTAGATAAAATGTTTCACCAGCACTTGGGTGAACATATCTAAGTCTACCTAATTTAAACCCTCTCTTTCGGGCTGTCCATGTCATTGCGGTACCATCCCATGTATATTTACTTGGGAATTGGTAGTAAGTAAGATCATGGCCACGTGAGGATTCTTGGTTAGCAACAAACCATTCAGTAAGGGAGCTCATTTGGGATGTAGGATCATCAACGACATTGTTACGATTATCTTCTTCACGAATGGTTACAAAGTTCATACCAGGGAGATGAACTACCAACCGTTCTACCGCTGGGAATTTACCGTGGATCTCAAAAAGAAGAAGCCTCCATGTGGCCTCACAGCAGGACAAATATCTAGATTTCATATACTCCGCAATTTCATCAATGCCGTTATGTAATGACTGTTCTTGAGTAGAAGATGTGTTATTAGACATTGGCTGTGAGGACGTGGGCACTGATTCTGTGGACTGGCGGACTCTAACACGATCAGCACCTTTGTTTACATATTTGAACAAATACTTGATAAGATATGTCTTATTGCAGGACTCTACATTTATGTGGGCCTGATATTTTTTAGAAGTGATAGATTGTGAGGCACCACCCATTGGTTATCTAGTTGTACATTATTCTTCCAAGCAGTCAACCCATTATCACGGCGACAATACAATGGGAATCCATCGATCAAAAAGTTGTTTCGGTCTAAACGGCTTTGGATACCGCTTGGAGCATCCGTCGTCTTTCATGCATGGACTATTTGGATTTGTAGGACCACAAGGCCCATGAATCATAAATTCTGAACTAAAGAAAAACCCGGCGGATCTAAATTTGGATCAGGTAATTCTACAGAAATGTGCATATCAACCTCCTGAACAGAGGGCTCACGACCCGTGTCAGATTGCCACACAAGAATATGGGAGTGTGGCAGACCACGTTTCTGGAATTCATTTGTGTGTGCAACTAAAACATGAAACAGTATATGTTAGGGAATATACATGGGAGACGGTAATAGGATGATTGTTACATATTCGCAATGACAAATAGGAGTATTTAGCACGAACCTGCCGAGACAGGTCCAAATACATGACCTTGTCTAATATCGTCAAGTAGCTCTTGGAGTGTCATATGGAAAACCCGAACTGCCATATCCCCCTATCACAAGGCTTTTGCCCTTCCTCAAATCGTATTGCTTGGACTATCTCAGGCCACTTAGAATTGCAAGTAAAAGTGGTGAACTTATCAGGTGGACCATATTTACAGCAAATGGCCATACAATAATGAAAATTTTGTTGCATATAACGTTTACTCCCAATATGCGATGCAGGCAATGTTGTTTTAATACCAACCTCCTTCCCTATAGAGGCACCTTTACCCCTAGCATCTGTAATGCCTTGAAATGTTTCATAATGTAATAGGTCCTGATTGAAGAAAAGATAACTTAAACGACTTACTTCTACGCAAGAGAAGGAATTAACTTGGTACTACTGGGACAGTTGACCATAGCAGAGCGCAGGATTTGGCTGTCCACGACGATAATGCATCTGATATGCATAATATTCCATCATAGATACTTTCTCATGACCAACAATGGGCCCATTTACTTCCCTAAACCTAATGTTAGTCTGGAATCTAGGATCACCATAAGGAAATAGTAATGATATCTTTGCGGTGACATCAAAGCAGGATGTGTAGGTGAAATATGTTTGAGATCATGTAAATGTGCCTCAACAACTACATCGAACTCACAAACATTGGCAGATAGATCACCTATAAGAAGTCCAGCTAATTCAGGTATAGTAGGAAGGGAATATGGATCCCCATGATTGTCAACTGTGCCAGCCAATTTAAGACCAACCTCTGGAGCTGTTGGTGACAACAGTCTATCACGTGCCATTCTAAATTGGTGGACCAATGGATTATGTTCATTCAGCATGTTAAGTAAGGCAGAGACAATCTGTGGATCAGGTTGGTTAGGACCATCAGCATTGAAAATATTCAATCTATGCTGCAGTTCATTGTGCGTGTCATAGATATAAAGTTGAGCATATTCTGGACGTTTGCCAAGTGGAGGCAATAAAGAATCAATCCGATGATGCACCACACCATTTATTCGAAAGACATAAGGGCCATCGCTTTGTGTTAATAGATTTGTCGACATGGACTCCAAGCGATGTGAAAGCAAAGAGGGAGTTGTACTGCCTTATAAGCCGCATGAATGCTACACTACGTGGCCCGCCGCTGAATGAAACTAAACTCTTTAATGGTTCTGGAGCAGTCCTTGGAGTGGGCAAAAAGACAGTCCCACCACGGCAACAAAGATTATAAACCATCCGTTGCCGTGTACTCTGACATTGGAGGCGTTCTTGATACCAAAATATGGCAGAGCAATAGGGACACACATAATCAGGACCGCCATAGAAAGAC
The DNA here is from genome assembly GCA_015844335.1 of Chrysopogon serrulatus. Lineage (NCBI taxonomy): Eukaryota > Viridiplantae > Streptophyta > Magnoliopsida > Poales > Poaceae > Chrysopogon > Chrysopogon serrulatus. Next base: position 79,903 of record JADLZL010007389.1, read on the forward strand.
CGCTCAGGATATCTCGCTGTGGCAGTGCAAATAGGATTGAGATATGTCAATCAGGTTGAGGAATTGAGATAACAACAATAGTGGTACCAAATGGGAGAACGGATAGAAGCACCTTTGAGCATATCAATATATTCTTTAGGAAATGAAAGGATAGTTTCCGTGCGAGGCACCCGACAAATATAGTCTACATATAAACGAATAGGCTATAGAATTGAGTAAAAAAAGGTAAGACGAACAAAGAAACAGAGAGAAATGTACAACGGGACACCTTGGATTGCAGCTGCCTTAGCTTTATTGCATCGCATTCTGTAGGCCCGATTAATTTTGGACTCTGAACATGATAGTATGGGGCAAAAGTGGTCGCTTATGGTAGAGAAAACAGAGCACGATAAAATGGATCGAGAAAACTATGAAGCGGTAGTTGGAAGTAAAGCGTGACATGAAAAGGAGAAAGAGTCACTAACGTAAGACGATGGGCCAGTTTGGAATTTGCAGCCTAAGGCAACCTGCCACATAGGATGCACGCAATTTTGCAGAACACATGAATAAGAATTGGAATCAATAAATGAAAGGGAAAAGGAGGCAACAACATATTGGACAAATCCAAACAATGAACCCATTACATTAGCCTGCCTAGATAGGACAGACACATGAGGGATACATTGTGTCTGTGTATGGCGACGTCTTTGAATAGGTACAGCTAGAGAATTAGGTTTATGACGCGGCCGTCTAGCAGGCATGACACATGTAACAGGCTGAGGTCACAGCAAAGGCGCAATAGAAGCCTAGCACATAATGGTGAGTATATTAGTATGGAATGTGTTCGAAGCACCATTGAACTCGGAGAAGATATGGCTCTCCTAATCAGGGCCATAGACATGCATGAAACAAAGGTGGACAGTGAAAGGAAGCAATGGCCTTAAAATGGCCACAGACATTTAACAATAGTAGACGAAGCTGGTAAGCAAACAACGGGCCTAACGTACTGTACAACACAATAGGAAAAAATAAGCGATACTATAAGTGATAACAGGAAAACAGGATTTTTAAGGCAGGTCGCACATCACAGTGACAATTTAATAACCCAAGAACCCACGCTATCATAATACTTGAGGCAACCATACTTTTTTGGAAGTAGAAAACTGTAATAGATTCATCAATTTATGAAACTTCATAGTTGTGCAACCATGAATGAGTAAAGCAAGCACTGTTAAGGCAAGGGGAAAAAGAGAGCACACGAACACGGTGAACAATGCCGTGGGCGTCTTTGAAGACGGAGCCGTCGCATGCCGGAATGTAGAAGTTGCGAAAGGTGCGTCGCTATGCGCCAATGACAATAAGCCAACGATTACCCCCTTTTCTTAAATGCAGATCTCGGTGGATGCGCAGTGGGAAGCAAGCATTATAGAATGTAAATGGACGGCACATCCACGACTGCGGCAGTTTTGAACCGGAAAGGAGCACAAAATGAAGGGGAGTGGTCAAGAGAAGCGGTGGGAGGAATCCTAGGCAGCAAAGTAGAGCAGAACATAGGTGAAGCGAGGACGATACATGAGCAGGTAAGCGAAGAATGAAAGAACACCTTAACCCGCGGCCACACGAACACGGTACGGAGGACCGAGGAGAGCCCTTCAGCGCCGCCGGCCGTAGCAAGAACAGGCCTAATCCAACGACGGCACCGAAAACCCTAGGCAGGGAGAGGGTAAGGAACACAGTTGGAGCGAAGAAGACAGCACAGTGCGAGAAGAACGGAATGGAAGATGAAAGGAGAGAAGTTACCGAGATGCAAGATGGTGCCGACGGAGCACGGAGGCGGAGGCGGCTGCTGGCTTTTGCAGGCGTAGCGACGGCGGCGCAGTCCCGCGGCGGCGTGTGCGATTTACGGTGAAGCAAGCGATTGAGCGGATAAGGACGGCAAAGTGTCACTCCCACCCTTACGGCGATGCAACTGTGCGAGAGCGCGTCCTTTGTTGCCCTTTTTTTTCTGTTGGTGTCCTCAGAACCGACAGGCAGTTCACGTGAAAGGTAAGCAACGGGCAACGAACGATAGACACACAAAAAATTGGTCCCACGCTGTGGACCGGCAGGCATTTAAAAATAAAAAAGAGCCACACGGCAGCACAAGAGCGGTCAGGAGAAGGGCTGCGTAGCTAGAAATGCAGGGAAACTTCCCGCGATTAGGACGTAGATATGGACCAAGGTATGTTCAGAAGACTGGTCAAGCCTTTCCCATATCAAGACTTGCTCTGTTTCAATATTTATTTAAGCTTTGTAATCGTGCTTGATTCTTTGAAGGTTCTATTCATCTTTGCATTATCTGCTATAGGCTTATTGTTTCAATATTCACAGATATTTATCCAATGTAGAAACAAGCTTATTTTTTTTTTTCATCTTGTAGTTAATGTATTGGTTTCCTTTAGGTATTGTGGTATATATCACTACTACACAAAATTTAACGGTGGCGATTAAAATAGATTAACCGTGGTGGTTTTTTGCAACCGCCCACGGTGCAAAAGGTCACGGTTAATCCACTAGTACATAGAGCATTTGTGTTGACGGTGTGGATTTATTTCTATAGGCCGTTTCGGTTGGGAGACGCCTTTGAAAATCGAAACGCGGGCCTCGGCTTTTAGAGCCGCTGTGGAAAAGGAGCGAAGACCGGGCGGTTCCTTAAGTGAACCGCCCGGTGTAAATGGCGCCGCCATTAACGGGCGGTTCGGTTAAGGAACCGCCGGTCTTTGTTGTTATATATGCCAAAGGCGGTTCCCTAAGAAAACCGCCTATGAAAAATGACACCATTTTCAAGGCGGTTTCTTTAGGTCAACCGCCTTTGTGGTGAGCCTCTCCCTATATATAACCTTCTTCCTCCCCACCACCGGACCGCACGGCATCGTAGCTCGTGCCTTCTTCCATGGAGGAGATTTGGAGGTCAGATTTTAACAAAATACAAGGGAGAAGGTTTTGATCTTGATTTCTTCGAAGGAGGATGCTAAAAAGGTTAGTACTTCTTGTTTAATTATTTATTTATGTTTTGTTTAATTAAGTAGTGGTGATGCTTTACTTAGGGTTTCATTAATTAGTCTTGCTTTTAGTTATTAGGGGTTTTATCTATAAATTGATGCTTTAATTATTTAGTCTTATTTAATTATTTAGTTATGTTTAGTTTAATTAAGTATTAGTGATGCTTTAATTTAGGTTTCATTAATTACTCTTACTTTAGTTATTAGGGTTTCATCCATACATTGTTGCTTTAATTAATAGGGACTGATTTAATTCTTTCTAGAATTTTAACTAAGTATTAGTGAGAGGCTTATTTATTTAACTAGTTCTTTTTAACTATATGCAATTTAGCCTCGAGGTGTGCTAGTTGAGAAATATACAAGCAAGGTGTCATTTTCATCTATATTTCTTTGAAAGAGTTTCTTCGATCATCGAAGGTTAGTTAATTAATATCACAAAATATTCATTTTCTTTTTTAGCGATTACAATATATAAATCTATTAAACTTTTAACGGTAACAATGGAATGAGCATTACGGATGTATAACTTAGAAAGAGTAGATCCATCATACATACCCAAGGTTCATAGGTTTATCGATCTTTGCCGAAACCATGCTTTGAGAACAGGACGAAGCACATATGTTGTCCTTGCATAGACTACAGAAATCTTATTGTTTTTAAAGAAACAAAACCAATCATAGCTCATCTGGTCTGCCGAGGATTTATAAAGGATTACTTGATTTGGACAAAGCATGGAGAGGGTAGCTCTGCGCGGCATATAGCTGGAAACCCTACGAACATCGACGCCAATGGCCCAGATATGTTTGTTGACGACGTATGCCAGTTCGTACACGAGACACAACACCATTGTCCCCAGCAGAGTGAACATGTTGTGCCCGATGTTCATGATGATGCTAATATTGGAGAAATTGAGGACAACAGAACTCAAGTGGCGGATGAAGACGCAGAATTCATGGCTGCACTATTGCGTCGTCATATGGATCCATCAATGTTCTTCATGAAAGATATGGAGGCCTTGGAGAAGGCAGCAAGCAGAGCCATTGTGCGATGAGACTAAGAGTTGTACCAAAGAGTTCACGATATTACGATGCGTGCTTAAGTTGTTGATATTGAAAGCTAGATATGGATGGTCCGATGCCAGCTTCGATGCATTATTGAGTACTCTCGGAGATATGCTTCCAAAGGAGAACAAAGTGCACGCAACATGTACTATGCAAAAAAGCTAATCGGTCGCTTACTATGGGTGTCCGGAAGATCAACAGCGTGCGAGAAATCAACGTATCCTATATCGAGGTGATTACAAGGACTTGGACAACTGTTCAAATTGTGGTGCAAGTCGGTACAAGACCAAAAAAGACTATCTACAAGAAGAGAATGCAGCTTCCATTTCTAAAGGAAAGAAGAGAAAGAAGACCCAACAGAGTCCAAAACCCGCACAAAAAAAAAGCGAAGAAGAAGACTATTATGCACGAGAGAAGGGTTCCTGCTCACGGTGATGTGGTACCTTCCGGTAGTAGATCGGTTGAGGTGTTTATTTGCAAACCCTAAGGATGCGAGCTTATGACTGGCATGTTTCGATAAGCACAAAGTAGATGGAAAACTTTCGACATCCTGCCGATGGTAAGCAATGGCAAAAATTCAATGATGACCATCTAGAATTTGCCAAGAAAAACAAAAAATGTTAGGTTCGCGTATGTACCGATGGAATGAATCCCTTTGCTTTGGAAAGGAGCAGCAAGCACAACACGTGGCCGATGATCCTCACCATCTACAATCTCCCTCTACACTTATTGCAGAAGCGAAAATACCTTTTTGCTAACCATTCTTATTTCTGGACTTATACAACCTGGTGTTGACATGGATGTATTCTTGGAGCCATTAATGGAGGAAATGAGAATATTGTGGGATATAGATATTGACATGTTGGGCCGAATCTGGGAAAGAGTCATTCACGAGAGCAATTATTTTTGTTACGATCAACGATTACCCGACTCTCTTTGTATTGTCAGGATAGTTCAAGGGTAAGGTCGGTTGTGTAGTATGCCTGGATAAAACCTTTTACGTGTCCCTCAGTGCATCCAACAAGATAGTGTACATGAGACACAGGCGTTTCTTATCGAAAGAACATAGGTACCGCTTGCAAAAGATGGATAGGTACTTTGACAATAAGGATGAACTAAGGTCTCTTTGCTCCATCGAGGGTAATAGTAAAGGTCACCGAGTGTGCGAGATAGTTAAGAACATCAAGTTTATTTTTGGCAAGAAGATAAAAGATGGAAAAGCAAGAAAGGATGTAAAGCCAACTGCTGGGGCTACATTCAAGAAGATGTCAATTTTCTTCAAGTATTTGCCATATTGGAAAGAGTTTGGCGTCACGGCGCGCGGTCGATGGTATGCATATTGAGAAGAATATGTTTGAAAGCATAATAGACATAAAGGGCAAGGCGAAGGAAGGACTGAGTTCACGTCGAGGACGATCAATTTAAAGATAAAACCTGAACTTTATCCGGGTTTGCTAGATAATGGAAAGTACCACCTCCCCGGCGGCAAGCTACAACTTTGAGCACGGATGAGAAACATACGATGTGTATCGGTTGAAGAAATCGAAAGTTTCGGCTGGATTCTCCTCAACATTACGAGCATTGTGTCAATGAAGGACCTTACGCTCACCAACTACAACTCATATGATTGCCATGTGATCGCGACAACTTTTCTCCCTATTGCCATCGGGGCTATAAGTCCGGTGTTCTTAAAGATAGCAATCACACGGTTGTGCTTCTTTTTAATGAGATATAATAGAAGGTAATTGATCACAAGGAGTTGGAGTCTCTTTAGAAATTCACAATGGAGGCAGTGTCACGACTTGAGATGTGTTTCCCGCCATCTTTCTTCGATATAATGGTACACCTTGTCGTGCATTTAGTGCCACAAATACAGGCATTAGGTCCCATGTATTTTGCATGAGATGTGGACATATAAGCGTTTTTATGTCAATACTAAATGGGTGCGTATCCACTCGTGCTTTCGTTACGAGGCATCCATGATAGAGGGATACACACTAGAAGAGGCCATTGAGTCAGGAGGTCTATTACGTAACAATTGCCTAAAAGACCAGTTGTAATAGGTTTGCCTCCGTCCCGACATGAGGGCGGAGACTATATGGTGTGGGAGGATGGGCGAAAATCATTCATCCCGTCGGACTACAATATTGTCCTCTAGACAATCATAGTATCCTACATCATTTGTCGATAATAGAGCCTCTAATCAAACAACACATACAAGAGCTAGCGATCATAACCACTGGGCAAGCGAGAGGATTGGGTAGCGAAGGAACACAAGCGTTGATTCACCAAATTGCTAAGGATATTTCAAATGAAGAAACAATTGAGCAATAAACTATCAAGAGGTTGGCGGTTGGACCATCTCGCCGGGTCACATCATGGCACACCTATGACATTAGTGGCTTCACGTTTTGTACCACTTCTAGAGAAAAAAGAGCATGGCGCAAAAACGATTGGTGTTCGTTGTGAGGCCATAGATGATTTATATAAAAGCGCTACATACTTTGGCCGTTGAGGACATATGGGAACTAGACATGATTCATTTAAGGCGCTGTGTTTTGATTCCAATGGGTTGGCACCCAGGACATATCCACGGTGGATAACTATGGCTTGAGAGTTCTTGATCTAAGTAAAGTAGGTTACAAGGATGACCCTTGGATCCTTGCTACGTCTTTGCCCAGGTCTTCTATGCGGCAGATCCTTTCTAAGGGCGAGAAAAAAAGTACCGACAAGACCAAGCATATAGTTCTCCTGGGAAAGCGGCAAGCTTTAGGAGTTGATGGTGTAATTGAACTAGATGACTTCAACGGTTCGGGCACATGTCTCTCTTCTGAGATCATCCGTCAAAGATAAGGAATATTGGCGGAATATCCCTAAAATTCATTGCCATGAGTGCGCCACGATGGAGAAGGAAGAACAGTAGCTGGCTAGCTTGAATCTCTTTAAGTTAAATATTAGTTAATGTCATGTGTAACAATTTATCAATTATAATTTATACTCATGTATTGCTCTCTCTTGGTGTTTCTTTTCTACTTGTTTAAGTTCTTTTCTTTCTACTTGTTTAAGTATAAAGTAAATAGCCTAAAAAAAATATCTTAAAAACTTTATATATCCTAAAAGAAATAACCTTTATATATCCTAAAAAATTCTAAAAATTCTAAAAAGAAATATCCTAAATACTTTATACATCTAAAAAATCCTAAAAGAAATATTCTAAAAACTTTATATATCCTAAAAGAAATAATCTAAAAAGAAATATCCTAAAAACTTTATATATCCTAAAATAAATAACCTAGAAGAAATATCCTAAACACTTTATATATCCTAAAAAGAAATATCCTAAAAGAAATAACCTAAAAGAAATATCCTAAAAGAAATAACCTAAAAAAAGAAATATCTAAAAATATCCTAAACACTATATATATCCTAAAAAAAATATCCTAAAATATATGACCTAAAAAGAAATGTGTTTACTCTTATATTAAAATGAAATATAATTATGTATAAAGAAAAAACAAAAAAAAAAAAAAGATTTCCTTTGGCGGAGGTCTAGGTCACCGCCAGTGGAAATTATATTTACCTTTTGGTGGTTGTCTCGTCAACGCTTTGTGAAATCATTTCCTTTGGCGTGGTTTTAACCAATCGCTGCGAAAATTATTTCAACTAAGCGGAGGTCTATGTCAACCGCCGGTGCAAATCCTTTCGGTATATGATCTGACGAAACACTTAGAAATTTTTTAATCTTGGTGGGCGTGAATTTTTTTTTTTTTTGGCAAGCCAGGACGCTTGGGTTGCGAAATTTCTCGCCGAGCGCCCGCCGACCACCGCGCCGTCTTCCTCACCCGAGCAGCCGCCGCCGCCCGTCCGCGCCCCGCGCCCGCGCCACCCAGCGCCATCGGCGTCCGCGCCCGCCACCGCGCCATCCCACCCGCCGCAGCCTCCCACGGCGCCACCCACGCCATCGGCGGTCGGCCCGTCCGCTGCGCCCGGTGGGTACCTCTAGCTTTCTTCCCCGTTTTACCGAGGTGTGCAGCGATTCGGCGGTGGTGTGCTTCCGCAGCCAAATGATCTCGGCGGCAGCCGTAAATAGCTGCTGCGGCGGTGTGGCGGCGGGCGGCGTGTGGCTTCGCCATTAGCCCGCCCGTGTGGCCGCGCGGTGTCCACTGAAAGGCGGTGGCGGCGTGTGGCCCCGCCTCGGCAAGTGTTCTAGCGCTTCGCCAAATAAACAGTTGTTCATCGGTTAACTGGCGGCGGCTGCCGCGCCTAGGGCAAACAAGGCTACCGGGCCATCGAGCAGTGGCTTTTTTTTTTTCTTTTTTTTAAATAAGCTAGGACACATGAGCCCTTTGTTGGGCCCTCTAATAAACCCTGCGTTGGCTTTTCTACAAATTGTTTTTTAAATATATTAGTAAATATTAATTAACAAATTTATATGTGAAAAAAATATTGCCCTTCTTTGGAGCCCTCTAATAAACTGCCGGTAGCTTTTGCAAATTTTTAATTATATTAGTAAATATTAAATACCAATTGTATAGCAATTTCATATGTAGAAAAAGTAGTGAATTAAATAGTAATTGTATAGAAATTTTTAATTATTCTTTTGATTACATTGTAATTAATTCAATTACTTTTACATTATTAATGACTTGTATATTATTAATGTTTATGAATGACTTCTCCACACGCTTTGTAATTACTTCTCCCACCACTTTGTAATGACTTCTCCACCACTTTTGTACTATGCAAATGTAACTTGACAATGAATTATTATTTTTTTCATTTGTACTATTACATTGTAATATTTTTTCTTTATTATTTACTAGCAAAAAGATTATTGTATGTAATATTTCTCCACCGCTAAGTACTTAAGTTAATGATTTATACATTATTAATGTTTATGAAATGTTATATTATTTCCTTTTAAACTCAAACAAGCTTATTATATTTGAAGTTAGCAAAGAAAGGCGACTTCTCCAAAAATACGGAGGCTTGAGGCTGAATGAGATGGCGTTTTGAGAGTCGCCCAATAAGATTCACACACCCAGGGAACAATGGTTAGTTTCATGCAATTTAAAGCTATGAAGATTTATTTTTTAGCGTAAAATCCTATGAAATGAACTCACATAGTTATTGTCCCTACATTTAGAATGATAAATTCTCGGGAAAGAAGAAAGATGATTTGCATGGTGACATATTGGAAGAAGAGGAAGATGGCAAGCCGAAGTGATCCATGCCCCTATGCATAGAAGCAGGCCACGTCAACAAAGCGTTGACCAGACTATGATCCCTTGATAAGGTATACTTGATGCGTGAAAAACCAATACTTTTTATTTATAGTATTATATGCACCGATCCTTACATTCTTGAATTGCTTGGACGGGAGGTTTTGTCTTAAATGCGGGAGATTCTAAGCGGAAGAAGAAAGGCGTGCCACATGGCGAAGCACCGATGCTGGCCGAGACAACCACTTCCAAATCAAGAAAAAAAACTAAGTGACGAAAATGCGGTGACAGAGGAACAAACAAGTGGCGGGCTTGGGGCGTATATTATTCCGACATCAGCCCAAAAGGAGAGCCTATAGTGTCGATGAGGTGAGGTTTGCCAGAGATTACGGAATGTCATTTGTTTCTTGGTTAGGGATAAGCTGGACATCACAATCCCTAGGTGGAAAGATGTGAGTGCGGCTAAAAAAGGGCTATGGGACAAGTTAATAGAAAGGTTTGTTTTCCTACGGGGAGCGGAGAAACTTGTGAAGGAATATTTTTCAATCAGATTGCAACATCATTTGAAACTTCTGGTCGAGAGATGAATACCAAATTTCTCATGCAGGTTGGACCAACGAGCAAGTATAAGATCACCCCTAGGCAGTGGAAAGTATTCAAGGCACAGAGGGAAGACCAAACTTTCAAAGCTAAGAGTGAAGCTGCTTCAGAACTAGCAAAGAGGAACAAATACCACCATCACCTTGGCACGGGTGGCTACATTTGTAGATTCCAAAATGGCGGGCGAGAGGAGGAGGAGCTAAAAAACAAAGGCAAAACTATGCTCTCGAGAGGAAGTTGGTGAGAGGTGGCAAATTGGCTCGAAGCTAGAGGAACTAAACAAACTCTTACGATGTGAAGCTGTCCCTTAAATCACCGGCCGGTTGCCGAGGATGGTGAAAGCAGCGTGAGGTAAAAGAAAGAGATTCAAGCCACAAAAGAGAGGGACATCAAAGTCTTGTTGCAGGCAACCACGAGCATCTGCGGACATGTCTGAGGCATCTCGTCAAAAGAAGGGATGAAAGAAAGATTTGGTAAGAAGTGGGTGGGCATGTATAAAATAGAGATCGATATAAGAAAAGACATAAAGCAATATTTTGAGAGCGAGGCTAAGGAACAATTCAAAAATATGATGTGGGATTTTTCTAACAAATCGATCCTCGGTTGATCACGAGAGGGAGTTAGCTAGTGCAATGTCTATTCGGCGAGATGAGCACACAAGGCCCACAGTCTGATTTCGTCCCAACACAACCCTCGCTGAAGCTCAGCCGGATGATTCTTGCCAAGTCCGCTCAATCTCCTCCCTTTCCAAGTAGTGTGGGGTCTCACGAAAAACAAGGGCTACCCGGTGGATGACATTAATGCACCGACACCTTGCAAACTACTCATACGATATGGTATGAAGCATCAGCGTACAAAGGGAGATAGCCGCGGGCTTTGCGATCCACGGGCGTGACTACCTGCAGTGCTACTATACGGGAAAATGCTTGCAAAGTAGAAATGTTGGCCAGTCGTCCTAGGATCACGAAGGATGATGTGCTAGAAATATCGGCCCGAGGGTATTGGGACACTCGGACGAGGCCATTAAAATTTCATCCTATAGCCCACGGCGAAGGCGTCGAGTTGACCTAACCACCACCACCGTCCTCACGAAGCCCGCCGAGGAACTTCGAAAGTCGGCACCTCTCGACCATCATCGGATCCAACACCATCCCCATCGCCCAATCTCTTCCTAACCCACCCGTCACCCCGTCTTTGCCGTTCCTTTTCGAACCCCGCGTCAACACGAAACCAGCGGGATCTCGCCACAAACTACACCATTCAATGAGCCTACTTCTTTCCCCAGCCTCAAAGGCGTGAAGCCGCATTGGACACCCCGCTGCCACCAAAGAAGATCAAGAAAAACCTAAAGCGAGAAATTTTTTGGTTCCCAAATTGGTCTCCCACAAAGCCAGAAGAAAAAAGCTGTTTGGCACCACTAAATTTTGGAAGGGATTGCGTAGACTTCGCAAGTTACATATCGTGGACTTAGAGCAGCAAGAGAAGTCGACAAAAAGGTTCGAGAGATCAAAGCATTGGAGATGAAAGCCAATCTAGGATGATTATCAAAACGTCCTAATACATAATATCTTTGGGCATACCTCTTGAGTTGGGAAAAACTCCAAAAGCCCCTGGCTAGTATTAAAAGACTTCATATTTGGTATAGGAGAGTAGCTTTTTGTCGGCATCGCGCGAAATCCAAGTGAATATACCACCATCGGCTTTCGAAGTGAAGCGAGATCGACTTTTCGTTACTTTCGAGGACATATGGTTGATGATGAACCTCAAGAGGCTCAACGTTCAGCTAAATACTTATTTGTTTGCATTGTAAGTCTTGCTCTCATTACTAACACGAACATCATTTTTATTATTGCTTGTATTAAGATTGAATTTTTTGACATGTACTTGTGTCTTGCAGAATGCAATATGATCAAGGCAATTTGCGGTCTGGAACAAGCAACAATGAGGAGCAAAAAGATTGGGTACCTTAGCCAAAAAATATGTGAAACGAGCACACCTTCGGATTGGTGGCGAAGCAACGATCTCTTGAAGGGGTTATCAAAAGAAAGATTGTGAAGAAAAAACAAGAAGCCGGAGAAGGAACATGAGTCTCAATCGCCGTCTACATGGGCCATGAAATGTTTCAGTTCAAACCACAGGGGAAGTCATAATTGCCCCTTATAACTTTAAATAAGTATGAGTTTATATATATACATCAGCTTTGGTACCGGTTTATATACACGCATAACAATTTTGATTTCGATCATGCGGTGACCCTTTGGATATGCTTCTATATTTATCCTAAGGAACGAGAAGGGTCTTTGGTCTTTGACTCTGCGGACTTTAGTTACGAAAAGATATGCAAAATTCCGACCATCTTAGAGCGGTAAGCGAAATAAGCTAGCATGCATCCTTTTTATCGATGAGAGTTTAAAATTACTTGATTCTTTTTTGAGATCATACTTGTTATAGATTCTATAAGTTAAGAGGTGGAGTGTATGACTTGTGTCAAGAAAGAGGGAGAGCCGAACATATTTCATAAAGTGGTCGATACGTAAATTTATGAATCCATATAAATTATATGTATAGTATGTCGACAAGTAAATAGCGCATGCCCTTTATTAGTGTCACAAGCAACTAGGTTTATTCTATGTGATTCTATGGCCAATGCGAGTTCATGAGAAGCAGACGAGCGGTACATCAAGAACCTAATAACATACAACTATTAATTGTATATGCATGTAGTTATATCGTTAAAGATGCAAATATCTTTGTAGACACGTGGAAATATATATGATATTTATAAACTTTCTTTTCGAGGCGTATCAAAAACCAAGTCAAAAAACTTCACCGAGAAAACTCTATATGCAATTGTTGAGGACACTGTGCTCATTCATCTTGAAAGAAATCATTCCCTACGGAGGAAAAATATCACCATGCAGATAGCCCCTTAGGAGGCGAAGTTGAGCTAAGGGACATTAGCGCTCACGAAATTGAGTCAAAAAATTATTATTAGAATCATATCGAATGTAAATTTTATTATCATATCATACATGAGGAAAACAACTTTGATATATATAATGTATGATGTAATTAAATTATTAATATTGTATATATGTATATAATTGTATGATATAATTACTTTCTATTGATAGATTTTTATAATTAAATAGCCTTTGTATTGATCATAGGTGTAAGAGAAAAGAGAGGGAGAGAGGAGGGAGGAAGATGAGGGGGAGAGGAGGAGGAGAGAGGAGGGTGGCTACCAGTTGAAAATTCAAATTAATTTAGGCGGAAAAACTATAACCACTGAGGCGGTTCCTTACTTGAGCAAATGCATTGGAAATACTTTATTTTCATAGGCAGTTCCTTATGTGAACGCTAGTGGAAGTGCATTTCCACAGGTGGTTGCTTATGTGAAGCGCTTTGTGTCACATTTCCATAAGCGGTTTTCAAGCAACGCGCTGTGGAAGGATCCATTTCAGCGGCCTCAAGCAGGCGGCTCCCCCAAAAGCGCTGTGAAAATGTATTTAGAACTGCACATTGCCGGAGTTACGTGTACTAGTGATCGTTATTAACCATGGCCAGTTTGCTATAACCGCCATGGTCAATCAAATAAAAAAAATTTTAAAAAAGCCCGAGAACAAGCAGCGGCGAGGCGCATTATTCTGAACTGTAGAGGCAGCCCATCCACGAGCGCTGCCGCCGCCGCCCGGATCGGCATGCATCATGTGGATCACCGCGCCGCAACTCCACCTCCACGGCCAGCTCGTGGAGAGGAGCATCAGCCCGTGCTCATCGTTACTGCTAGGATCCGACCCAACCTCGCGTGGGAGGATCGGCTGTCGACATCACCGCCTCAACCACCATGCCACAAGGAGGAGCTCCCGGCCGTAGATCGCCTCCGACCTCGAATCTGCACCTCCACTTCGCTGGAGCAGGGTTGGGAGGAGGGTCGCAAGCCATTGCGCCGCTGGCCCGCCCCGCTTCAGCGAGGAGCTGCGCCAGAGTGGGCTGCCAGCGCCCGACCACAGCTCCAGCGCTGGCCCGCCAGCCTTGAAAACAGCGACACGGACGCCTGATAGAATAGCTGCCGAGAGGGTGAGTCAGTGAGTAGGTGAAGAGGAGGAGGCGCTTGGAGAGGAGAGGAGGTGCAGCTAGGGCTTGGAGTGGGTGAGAAATGGGGTGGAAAAAAAACCTAAATCCTTGTTATATACATGTCTAAAAATAATGGGCCAATTAGGCTTGGGCCATATTAACTATGCTTGAGAGCTTCTTTAAGGGGAACCGCCTCGAGAAAATACATTCATATTTTTGTAGCGGGTCTCTTATAAGGCCGACCACAGTAAATAGGTTGTAAGGCGTGAGTTGTCTTTTTAACCGCCTCACATGAAATGATTTACAAGGCTGCTAGAGCATGACCGTCCGCAGTTAATGAAAAAATGACCGCCTGATTAATCTCGGCATTAACCGTGGCGGTTGGATTTTAATAACCGCCCGCGGTTAATGAAAATCTAGCGTCTCACAAAATGATTTCTGTAGTAGTGTTTGCTGTCTGTTGAGTTTGTATGTAT
>JADLZL010007390.1:0-70044 GCA_015844335.1 Chrysopogon serrulatus
GTCCCCCGCCAGCAACAGTCTGATGGTGGGGGCGCCTGCCATTAGCGACCGACGCACAGCTCTGCGCCGCGCAGCTGCAAGACGACACCGAGGCTAAAAAGATGACCGGTTGGTGTCACGTACTACTACGCCTCACGGCCTCAGTCTGCCTGCGCCCACTGAACTGAGCTCTGAGCTCGACCGGTCAAAGCCGCTGCGCCTGCGCGTGCCGCCGCGGTCCCGCGCGCACAGCGCCGAACCGAGACGACGCGCACCCGCCTGCTCGCGTCCGTGCTGCTGCTCGGTTAGCGCTCAAAGACCAACGAAATGCTGCCGGCTTACGGTCACGGGTCACGGCCGAACCAACACCCACCACCACGCCACGGCACCGCCAGGCAGCCTAGCACGCCTCCCCTCCTAGCTTCTTTGAAACGCGGACGCGAGCGGTTTCCCAGGCGAGGAGAGGGAGGGAACGAAAGGGACGCCACGTCCTTTCGAAAATCATGAATGGCATGGCATGGCATGCGAGGCAACGGTCGCCTAGGCCTAGCCTCCAGGAAGCAGCAGCTCGCAGCGGCCGGCACAGCGAGTGTCACACGCACGGTCACGCTCGAACACCCTGACACCGCACAAGGACTTGCCGCTGTGGGTTATTTGACTCCTCTTTTGTCCCCGCCGCGCGCATGGCCCCTCCTGTCTCTCCGCTCTCTTTATAAGCAATACACTCACAACGGCGGTGTCGGCGAGGGTTGGGTGAGAACTGAGAAGCGGCGGCAGTCAGCTCCCAGCTCTGCAGTGCGCGCGAGCGCGACGGGGTGCTGCCCTGCCCTGCCCTGGTGCTGGTGGTGGGAGATGGCGACCGTGCCGTCGCCGTGGCCGCTCGCCGTGAGCGTGAGGAGGGCGCTGCAGGAGGGGGCCGCCAGCGCGGCGTCGTACGCGCAGCGAGCCCCGCAGCAGGGGGCGGCGCGGTCCGCGACCACCGCGCGGTCGGTGCAGACGCTGGTGGTGATCGTGGCCGCGATCGTGCTCGCCGCCGTGCTGGCGGGCGTCCTCGCGCGCGTGTGCGGCGGCCGGCACGTCACGCCGAGCGCACACTACCACGACGAGGAAGGCTGGGTGGAGAGGCGCTGCCGGAGCTGCCTCGACAGCGGGCTGCCGCCGCCGGAGCAGGGGTCGTCAAAGACGAGTGAGGCCAAATAGTGCTTGTGGTGTGTTACTTGTGCTGGCGGCTGGCCTAGGAGCCTGCTCCGTACTACTGTAGTGCTTTAGTATAGAGTTTGTGTAGGCATTATTACTGCGGGTTGCCTTATCAGCGTATGCAAAGTTTGTGTGTAATTAGAGCAGCCGGATCTGTCTGCTGGCTATTTGTACACGGGAGTGGTACGAGGCTAGGACATCAGGCATTAATCCTCGTTGTAGTATTTTTGTACCGATAGTTTAGTAAACTTAATGAGAATGAGGGACTTTTAATGAGGGCAGGGTGGTCTCAGAAACTACTCAAAAGTTTTTGTAGCTGCCACGTCAATAGAAAACTACTTAAACTCTCCTGTACAAATGCATTGATAAGCTCACTAATAAGCTGAACAACTGATTTTTTATAAGAGAAAAATATTGTCATAACAACTTTTAAGCTGAAATGAACAGGGTAAGTTTATGAGTCCATACGAAATCATTTTATTCAAGACCACCTGTAGTTCCTCTGTGTCCGCAAGTGTGTAGTTTCAACTGGCGATGGTAGTTTCTGTAGTTAGCGCAATTCTGCAGGCGATATGTACTTGCTTGTTTCTTCTATCATAGACAATTTCTAAATCATTATGTTCAATTAATTAATAATAATTTGTATGTTTAGAGAAACATTTACATTAATTAACAACTATCTATAATCAAAAAACTATATAAAATTTTTAGATTATTAAAATTTACTCAAGATAAATTTAGATAGATTTATATGCAAATTGGGAGTTAGTACGAAATCTGTTCGAACGACTGGGCAACAAATCTTCGCACTTCGGAAGACCATTCGGTGGCTGATTTGGACGCAGAATGAAAGGGATCTAAATCACCGAGGCAAACAACCGAGAATCAAAGGTCCAGTAACCAGTGTCATCGTGAATCCTTTAGCCAAGGAACAATCATACCCAAACTAGCCATCGACGATGGGTCGATCGTACTGCCAGAAAATCTGTGTGACATTGTTGCAAATAGCAATGAACCCAAACATCACCGTAACACCAATGCAGCAATGCGAAATGACAATTTTCTCATAAGGAAACTGATTGATATTAACATGACGTGCTAATGGCTTTACAATAGGCATATTACCCAGTAGAGTTTTGTTGTTTCGTAATTTTACAACCACGACCCCAAGCGAAGGTTAGAAAGGATCCATTCGCAAGGCAAGATACCTCACAGCTTTCCACGCCATAAGCATTTCACTGATACAGGAGGGGAAAAAGGTCAGTCCCTTTGAGAAGTTTTGAGAAGTTCAATCAACATTATGAACGCTTACCTCCGGATAGCAGTCCTGATGTACTATGGTTTGGTTGTGTGGATTAACATGCACCACGCAAGATACTCTCCCCTGCAAGAAGCCAAGGACAATCATTAAAGGATTCAGAAGTACTACACGTGGATCACACGGTGCATACACTGCAAGCAAAGGACCAATAACGTGCACTCCTGGACAATCTTTTAACCCTAATATTCGTCAATCTTTTGTTTAGTGCAACAATAAATTTTGATTCAACTGGAAAAACACCTCTCTAGCTTGTGAGAGCTACAGGCACTGGTGGAACTGTTCTTCACAAATTGCTAAAAACAATTTTTTTTTCCTTATTTGGATGCAATATACTACAAGAATAAACAAAGTAAAAAAGAACAACCCAACCTAGGAATCTGACAGGCAGCCATTAGATCAATGAAACCATGAACGTTCTCGCAGTCATGCAATATTATTATCAGACAACAGAGCTATGTTAATAAACCACCTTTTTTTCACAGGTACAGTTACACAAAAACACACATAGAAGTGCTGCTCTAACATGTGAAACCAAAAAAATGGTAGAATAAGAAGTCAATAAGTACTTCCGTCAGAAAATTTTCTAATTTCTAGGATATTTGCAATTTTTCCATAAAATGAAGAACCAGGCCTACTGCAGTGCAGATTCCACAATGAAAACTTTGCAACAAAACTAACCAATGGCACATGATTATACATAAGCTTATAAATTTGACCTGCTCCTCTAGAGCATAATCCTCCAACAATATTCTGGAGGAGAGAAAAAAAAGATTTATTGTTGCATGGCTAAAATAATTATGTTCCCTTGTTGCAACTATATGCCAAAACAACTATAGCCAAATGCAAAAACCAAAGGCAGTGGGCAAACTAGCATGCCTTATATCCATCAATATTTTTTAAGGCATTACTTAACAAATTAAGATGGTCACTTCATAGTTTACTCTAGCAGATAGCTCATCCAGGAATTAAAGAAATTACTTTCACCAGTAGTCCAGTACCAAACATATCTTTACACAAGAAGGAGAAAGAATTTTCTGTGAACATCAAACAGGGCACGTGATGAGTAGATGTCACACTGAAGCTTGAGCGTCTCTAGCTTCATGGTAATGAAGGAGAAAAACTGAAAATAACAACCTGACTGGACTTGGCGAGAACCTGGCAAGGTTTAGGGAGCCAAACTAGCACCTTACCATTGCCAGGAGATAGGTAGCTTTCAGGAAAACCCAAAGACAGGCTAACGTCAGCAGAACTTTCCATGAGTTCCTACTCCTACAGAGAACACGAGGCATTGAATTGTTTTTTATGCATTGGATAATCCTGACACTTGATGGTGAGATTGTTAGGTGATAAGCGGATGGGGGAAGGGGCTCATTGCCCCATCAAGGTTTTGTAATGAAAACGTGCCAACAGGGCTGGCAGGACTATCCACAATCAATATAAATCTTATTGAAATGTTATTATTTGTTCATGCATACTTTGAAAACTCCCTTAACTATAATATCCTTTTAGACACTCTCGACCTTAGAACTTCACATTATTCTCCATGCAGCAGGAATAGGAAAAACAACATGCATGCTACACTGTTTTATTTGTTCAATGAGATGATAGTTTTCCTTAAGTTACAAAATGACAAAATGATGCAGGAGGTATAGAAGTGGAAATTGCAAGTGACAGATTTCATTAACTAACACTGTCTTTTCCTTTGAGCAGAAAACTTTCATTTGGGCATGAAAAACAAAAATATTAAAGGAATATAGCCTCCATGCCAATAGTTCCACAAATCCGTTAAGAAGTGGTACTAGGAAGGGATACATTAAACTTTCAAGTACCAGAGTGAGAAATGATAACAGTTAAAGACACAAGGAACATGTGAAATGTTGACAAGTATTCTTCTTCTCATGTGTTGTTAGATCTATCATTACTCTCCCTCATACTAGGTGTCCCTTAGTGATTGCAATTTATTACTGTAAATCAATCACTTCAACCAAGGATTAAACATGGAGATAGAAATTTCAAACAGAAGCCAACACCTTCATAATAATAGGATAAGGATTTTTGTTTCAAATTCACAAAAAAAAAAAAAGTCAAACAAGGATATGTTTGATTACCATGCATTCTTACAGAGGCAACATACTAAATTACTGTTACATCTTGAAACAAAATCTTTTAGAAAAACGATATCTAGATACAGGAGGTAACTTGTCACTGATCATGGAAGAAGCAACAATGAATCAAAATGCAAGCTAAATGCTAACTATTTATGACATGTCTCATTATGTTCTTTTGCAGATATAAAAAACTATCATTTAGTGGATTATGAATCAGAGAACTAGAGCATGTATCAAGCTAACATTACACCATGAATGTTCTGAATATGTTGGCCATACCATGTCAGACAGATGAAAGATATCTATCTAGATGAATGCAAGATGATTGTGTAGATCTTCTTTCCTCACAAAAATTTTTTGCTGCATTGTCCTGTGTTGGTTTTTCTTTAAAATGCATGTCATTGTATGGACCTTAAAAATTCATATCCGATAAACTATGTGGGCAATGCTAAGCTCTTGTCGGCAGTGGAAATTCCAACTTGCTTCACCACACGTCAATATCCTACCAAATTTATCGTCATAAACATATGGGGGTTTCTCATTACCATGGGAGGAAAAAGACAAGATGCGTCTAAGCCCGATTACTGGTACAGATTATAATTCAATTCATATTATCTGCATATAACTCTGAAACAACGAAGAAATCAACACTTCACCTTGACCGGGATGCTGAGGAAGAAGAGGTGGAGGTGGCCCTCGACCTCAGCGAGGGCATCGAAGGGCACGGATCCCCTTGCGAGATCCTCGAGCAGGTAGATCGCGTCCTCGACGACGCGTATGCCGTTGAGCTGCAGGTCGGCGTCGACGTACGAGACAGCGCGCGCCTTCACCCGTCCGCCGCTGGACGTTACCCGGCCAAGCGGCGCGCCGCGGTAGCCGATGGCGACGTCGAGGCGGGTGTAGTCGAGCGCGAAGAAGTCCGGGTTGCGGACGCGGACCTTGAGCGCGACGGATATGGTGACGGCGACGGCGGGGCGCGCCGCGACGGAGAGGTGCGCCAGGTGGAGGCGGGCGAGGGAGACGTCCGGGTCGGCGGGCCAGAGGAGGAAGCCCGCGAGCGCGAGGAGGAAGAGGATGGTGAGGCAGGGGCCGACGCAGCGGCCCCCGCCGCGGCGCAGGCGGCGGCGGAAGCGGGCGGGGACGGGGACGAGGAGGACAGTGTAGGAGTCGTCGTCGGCGGGGTGCGCGTCGAGGTAGGGCGGCGGGGAGGCGGAGGCGGGGAGCAGGGGATCCCGAGCCCCCGCGGTGGGTTGCGTGGTCTTCGCCATGGGGGACCAAGCAGGGGCAGCGGTGGGTAGGCGAGTTACGGGGCGGGCCGCCGGGACGGTGGACTGAACTGCTGATAATGGTGCGTACCTACGAAAGCGGTTGATTGGAAGTTGGGAGTGGAGGGTGCTCCTCAAGGGAAGATGGGCGCTCGAGATTGGTGGCCGGCCTGGCTTGGGCCGCTTGGCTTTTGCTCTGTAGAGCTTCTAGTTCAACTAGTTCTGTCTCTGTTTTGAGATGTTTGGTTGGGACTTCGGGTTCTTTGGCGCTTTGTCGATGACGCTCTCGAGTCTTGGCGCGTGATGGCCTCAGGGGGATGGATAGCGATCTCTTGTGAAACACAGCACCGCTACGCGTCGGCGATGACCGATGAGCCGATGACATTGACATCCTACGACCATCTCGTTAAGCGATTCGTGGTTCATAACGACGCAGAAAATATAAAACCTACAGTTCTAAATACTTTCATCATACATATGTGCTTCCTGCAAACGGTGACATTCAGGATTTGTTCTAAATCAAAATTTATTATGTTTGATTATTTTTAAAAAAAATTAATATTATGGCACTAAATATAAACTTACCATATACAATATGTGCCTGTCGGTATGATGAGTTTTTAGACAAACTCCATCTGTTCCAAGACAGATGGTGCTTTTGACTTTTAAATATCATGTTTGAATATTTGTCTTTTTTTAGATATTTTTACAAATAATAAAATAAATAAGTTATTATTAAAATATCTTTA
Source organism: Chrysopogon serrulatus (assembly GCA_015844335.1). NCBI lineage: Eukaryota > Viridiplantae > Streptophyta > Magnoliopsida > Poales > Poaceae > Chrysopogon > Chrysopogon serrulatus. Next base: position 6,620 of record JADLZL010007390.1, read on the forward strand.
ATGATAAAATAAGTCATAATAAAATAAATATTTTTGAAAATGAATAAGATGAACAGTCAAATAATATGTCTAAAAAAAAATAAAATAAAAATCATATATTTTGGAACGGAGGGAGTATAATGTGCAGTAGGCTATGGTTGTGCGTACTATTTATTCTTCTAACAGGCGTTATGCTGCTTAAATCCATATATGCAAAATTGGGAAGACTTATGTCGCCGCATGAGTGTGTTAGGAAGAGGTGCTTTGAGTAGGCAGGTACTTTGGAGCTTCTAAGGCAACATCAAAAGAACTTCCATGCCCTTAAATATCTTTGATGAACTGGTGGTAGCTCATCTCCTCAATTTTCTCACGGTGAAAGTGTAACCGACCTATCTACGTTCAAGTACTCGACTTAGATGATCCTTGTATTTTTCATGAAATGTATTCTATAATTTAATGATGTCTGTTGATAATAAGATGTATGTGTATGTTTGTCAATCTTAAGATCTTTTCGTTTACTCTAGTTTTTCAAATGTGCATGTGTATATATGCCATGAAAGTGCATGTACGTGAATATATCTATATTTCACCGTGTATCATAGAACCTTTTTAAACAAGAGAAAACACTAATTGGAGTATTTGGCTGGTCACATAAATCGGCTGATAAGACAAGCCAACTGGTTTGATGTGAGAGAAAAATATTATTCGAACGACTGATAAGACAAGCGAACAGAACAAATAAGAGTAGAGGGAAGCGCACCTTTATAGGCATCCACGAATGTACATACATTTGTATTAGTACCTACTATCTTCATTCTATTTCATAAGACATAGATGTAACATAGTCTCCCAAACTTAATCATTAATTTTTTTTAAAAAAAATTATGATATTTGGATAGTGCATTCAATCATCAATCTAACTTTATCAAATTTATAGTATAATAATTTAAATTATTATCTAAATTATTAGTTAAAGATTTTAAAGTTGAATCTTTATATTTGTGCATGTCTTATTAAAGAGAATGAAGGTAGTAGCATTGTAAAGTATTTTCTAGAAAGAAATCGGTTTCTTCTAAACAACAGAAACTTAGGAGGGATGACTAACTAATGGTAGAGGTTCTAGAAGTTTCTGAAATCTTTAAAACGGTAAGCTTTCCCGTGCAGAAAATAAAAAGGATATTCTTTTGAAAGCTGAAAAGAAAAATCTGAAAATAAAAAGGATATTCTCCCGTGCAAAAAATCATACTGTATGTTCTACTTCTATAAAAGTAAAAAAAAGAAAAGAAATGGGGAACATTGGCTGGATCAGCCCGTGACTGTGTGGGTCCAACATGGCAGCCGATGCTTGCTTGCTATATAACCGGGTGCCGGCGCTTGCTTCCTTCCATCAAGCTCCTTTGCTCTTTGTTGCATTTCTGATCTGCAAAAAAGGAGAATCCCCATTCCCCAACTCCAGCGAGCTCGTGGTTTAGGGTTCGAGAGGCGGTGAAGATGTCGGCGCCGTGGTGGGACACGACCGCTGAGGAGCGCTCCGCGCGGGAGTACCGCTGCTACGTTGGCAACCTACCCTACAACACCAACGACAACTCCCTCAAAAACGCCTTCGCCTCCTACGGCCCCGTCAACTCCGAGGTGAGCGTGTCTCTTCTTGATACTAGTAGATGGCTTCATCAGTTGGTAGTACAGTGATTGATTATCTGGTCCCGTGCGAGTTATGATTGGTTTGGATGAAATCTAACGTGTTTGGGCGTCGTTTTCTAGTCTTGGATGTCGCTTTCTCTTGGTTGGTCCTTGTATTTTCTGCACGTGTTTTGGATCTGTGTTCCCCAATCCCCAACATTAATTTTTAACCTATTTATTTATTAGATCTGCTCATCTGCAGCTGTTTCCACCATCTGCTGAATACTTACTAATACTGATGATTAATTAAAAGTTCTAAAGTTCAATTAGTTTTGGCCCGATCATATAGATCTGCCCCCCTTTGCATGTCTGTTTTAGATCTGCTCATCTGCAGCTGTTTCCCCTTTTGCTTCATCTGCTAAATAGTACTTTGTACAGATTAAAAGGTCTGAACTTTAATCAATTTTGGCCCGATCGTTTAGATCTATACTTTGTTTCCAGGGCAGTATGTTCATTTGTTTGGATATACGTATGCTGTATCGCGGCTAAAATCTGCACTTTGTTTGCAGGTCGTGACTGACCGTGACACTGGGATGTCACGTGGGTTCGGCTTCGTGCAGTTCGATGACAAGAAGTCGATGGACAACGCCATCCAGGGGATGAACGGCCAGCAGGTCGGCGGCCGCACCGTCTCCGTCAGCGAGGCGAACCAGCGCCCCCGCCGCTGGAGGTACTGAGGCGCCGGGCAGGCCGGCGCCTGGCCGGTGGCCGCGGTCAGGGCGTCATCAGGCTTACAGCGGGCCAGTTATCAGCACCCTTATCGTTACTATCAATCAGTAGTGTGACTAGTGTCTGTTCCTCTATCGTTCCAAGTTTAGCATTTGCCGTTTGTCTAGTTTAGTGTCGTGGGATGGAACTTGCCTTGATGGTGCTAAGGTGTTCGTTGCCTTGATGGTGCTAAGGTGTTCATCGTTGGCTTTGTCGGTGTTCGTCGTTGGCTTTGTCGTGCCTGTGAACTCGACAAGTAATCTGTCGTCGTTTGCTTTAAATCTATGAAATGGAACAACTTATCATGTCCGCGGCGTATCTGTCTTTCGTTTTAATCGACTGCAATGTCTGGGCAGCTGATTCTGCGAGTTGCTTGTTTGCACATTTGTTTTGAAGAATTTGTGCAGGTAGCGGCTGAGTTTCTCTATACATATATAGGCAGGCATTGTGTCAGGCTCCCTTATATTAATTCCGACAAAGTAAGAACATGTGGTGGTATTGCTTTCATTAGCAGTTAATAGCAACAAGCACCATTTTTTGGATTGCTTTGCTTGACTTTTGGGTTGAATAGTAGATTTGATCAATCTTTAGCCACGTGGTTCAAGTTAACATTTTTTTGCAGCTAGTGATTGATAGAAGAATGGTACATTTGATCAAGCAATCGGTCGCTAGTTGATCGGGTTGTTCAGGAATATGTGGTTGAAGTTAACAGTTTTTGCAGCTACTGGTTGATAGAAGAATGATAAATTGATCAAGCATTGGTCGCTAATCGATCGGGTTGTTCAGGAATATAGATGAGTTCAGTTTTTTCACACTTGATTGGGGGCACAGATGGTTTCGTTTTTTTCGTGCAATCAAGTGATCGGTGGATCAAATATGGCCATAGATCAAATATATGTTGCAGATAAAACCTTTTTAGAGGTGTCGAGGAATGTACAAGCAAAACGTTTAGACAGAGTGTTTTTAAAATAAATAAATAAACTATGTTAATGCATAATGTCTACATAGAAGTTAACTGCAAATGGGTGGTAAATAAACCAAACTTCACACAATAAGTATCTTTTTTGGGAAAACACTAAGTATCTGGTGATGATCGTTTAGAGCAATTCTAGAAGGGTCATTACTCAGACTTCTAAACCTAAATTGCAATGAAACTGGTCATGGGTTTCTGGAACGTCACCATTTTGCATGGATAACCAATCTTGGCATGATGCATAGTCAATCATTCCAAGCTCAACATTATGTCGTATAACTATTTAGATCTCCCAAATTTAAGGACTTAGACAAATTTAAGTTTTTTTTTTAAAAAAATGGGAGGTTCTCAAATCCTACATAGGACATAGGCATGGCTAGATAAAAAGTTGCAAAAAAAAAAAAAAAGATAAGTGCCACAACTAAGCACCCACATTATACATGCTCTAATTAGCGGGCTATTGCTCCTACTCCAACTCATGTCCTAGTATTACTGTGTACAGAATATTTATATATAGTTTACATATATGACTTGCAACGCCATGCTATGACCTCTTGATATTTTTTCTTTGACTATAGCATATTTCCTTTTTCATGGAACAAATTTTCTTGTATAAGAACAAATACTTGTTCCCAGTTAAAAAAACGATCCATCCCAGTTAAAAAACGACCCATCAAGCTAAAAACATTGATCCATCACCTTTCCTGGGATTTTCCAGGATTTATCGGCGTTATGCTTTAAGTGGTAAGCGACGTTCCCGTCGACGACGAGGCGCCAGTGGTGACTTCAGGAATCTCCAGATCTGCCGGCTCAGTCCTTCGGAGGTGCTCATAGGGGTAGGGTTTGCGTGCGTGTGTTCATAGGGATGAGTGTGCGTGCGTGTTGTGAGCGTCTGCGTTGTACTGTGTAATTCTAAAAAAAAAAACATTCTACTTGATTCAGAAAAGATCCATCGAATCAAAAAAGCCTTAAATAGATTTAAGTCATTTAAGCGGCAGATAGCACCGCCCCTTTTGGTAAGCATGTGAGAATCATTTTTTTTTGAACAAACGACTCTAAAGTGCCAATTTCAAGAAGTGAGTCTTAGCTTAACTGGTTGGCTGGGAGGTGTGGTCATGCACACAACCACCCAGGTTTAAGGTCCGCTCTTGAACTGAATTTAGCGTAATGAAAACACATAGTTCCTCTTAGGTTGGATCCCCCCCCCCCCCCCACCACCACCACCACCACCACCACCAAAAGTGCCAATTTCTATTAACATAGCAGAAGATATCCCTCACAAGAAACAACTTGTTAACCTAGATAAGATGAACATTATATTGCCTCGTTAAAATTTGATTGATTAAGCAAAAAAATGAGCTCATGAGTAAAGCTTTTTTCCCACATGTAAATGGTTGAAATAACAATAATTGTACTCTCACATGGTCTTATTTATATGCCTATGTATCCACTCTAATCTATACGTATTGGATTAGTGATGTGGAATTTAGTATATTAAGCGGTGCCGTGTGAAAATCTGAAGACCAAGACGCAAAACATTTTTTCTTAAGTAATTTTGTTCGTGAGAAAACTAGAAAATGATTAATGATCGTTGACCACTCAGTGCTCCTACGCCATGTTTCAAGTTTTCAACATGGGAGAATTAGGCCTATGGCCCGAAAAAAAACTCCGTTTAGGTATTTGGTCTTTTTTCAAATGAATTTAGCTCTATGGCCTCGAAACAAAATTTTATTAGCTATTTGGCCTTCCGTCCAATCTGGGCATGTAACGGTGTTAATTGAGCTATGAAAAACCATTTTACCTCTAGCGTAAAAAAAAAAAAAAACAGAGTTTTTCTTATTTATTATATATTTTGAGTACATAATATATATATATATATATATATATATATATATATATATATATATATATATATATTTTCAGCACATGCTCACTGTCTCACATATATTTTGAGTGCTGAAATATATATATATATATATATATATTATGTACTCGAAATATATAATAAATAAGGAAAACTCTGTTTTTTTATTTTTTCATGTTAGGGGTAAAATAGTCTTTTTCACAGTTCAGTTAACACCGTTACATGCCTAGATTGGACGGAAGGCCAAATAGCTAATAAAATTTTATTTTAAGGCCATAAAGCTAAATTCATTAAAAAAAAACCAAATACCTAAACGAAGTTTTTTCAGGGACCATAGGCCTAATTCTCCCTTTCAACATCGCCCCTGCGGGGACAATCCTTTCCGCTATGTGGGCTTGTGGAATTCAGTTGGACTTTGGGCCGTGTCACAGCCACTCTTCCCAAGTCAAGGCCCACCACAAGTCTCCGACCAGTCGAGAATGGAACACGTGCTCGGCATCTCCTCCGCCGGTGCCATCTCGCCGGGCGCTGCGCCGTCGATCCCCTGTGGGCTGTGGCGCAGTCAAACAGCCCAGCGGCGGGGCTCCTGCTCAGATTCCAGCGTCGCGCCAGGGCGCTCCCCTACCGCGACGACCGACCCGTACCGTATGCCACACACAACCAAACCACGCCACAAATTGACGGACCAACTTGACGAACTCTTTGCTCCAAAGCTTTCCCGGCCAGTCCCCTACCCCAATCGAGCCGTTGGAATCGCCCGTCTCGGTCGGGATCCGGCGCTGCAGCAGGCCGATCCGATGCTCTCCGGCGTCGACGACGACGTCCCCGACGGCATCGGGATGGCGCGGCTCGCGTGGACGCGCCTCCCCACCGCCGACGGGGAGGGGGCGGGCCCCTCCACTTCCGCGGCCGCGGACGGCGAGTTCTTATCCGCCACCGCCATCGAGAGCCTCGACTACGAGGTCATCGAGAACTACGCGTACCGGGAGGAGCAGGTACGCGCCGCCCCCGCCCATCTGCTCCTGCTATTGCCCCCTCGGCTCTCGAGTGTGTGGTTGTGGTCAGTGTGCGGTCAGCTTAGTTGTTTGTGTTGCTGGGTCGGCGCAGGCGCAGCGGAGCAAGTTCTGGGTGCCCTACTACGTCATGCTCAAGTGGCTGTTCTCTCTGCTGATCGGCGTTGGTGAGCACTCTGTTTGATCTTTCGTTGTCATGTTATAATTGGCTGTCTGATTCTATGAGCTTAGTGTAGCAATCGTAACTCAAGTAGCATGAGCATTATTTGACTGACACATTTCCTTGAATCTGTTTTCCCCTGAGCTATTGTTTACTTGTCTGACTACACTTATGTATCATTGGGAACTGTTTATCCCACTGATGCAATAAATCACTTAATCTGTGAGCCTAATTGCACGAAATGTAGTTCAGATTAGTCTCATCCAACTGAGTTTCGGATTTAGGATTGCCTTTATCATATTACTAATTTTGTAGGCAGATAAAAAAAACAGTGCAATGCAACCAAAAAACCTACTACTACATTTTTTAACTGACAAAGTGAATATGCATAACATGGAAAAGCCATGGTAAAATTGGCTGCATAAAAGGATCAGATGTCCTCATGGTTTAGACTGTATAAGGTGGGGTGACTAGCTTAGTACTTGTTACCATTTTTTTTTTCACAACACTTGAATTTAGCATGAAGCCATGAACGGCAACATATGGATTATTAATGGTTAAGCAAAAGCTTTGCTGCTAGACTGCACACTTTTTGTTTAACGAAAATTGGGCATTCTTATCATATATGGCACTGCTCCTTCTAAATGTTGTACTGTATTTTCATGAAAGTGGAATCCGAGAGTATGGTTTAGTACTTGTTATTTACCACAGATTGCAAATTCTTCCTATTTGATGAGTACTTTTATCACAACACAAAGGGCCTGTTTGGTTGGTGCCTGCCAGGCCAGCGGCACCAGGCATCTGATTTCTGTCACCTAGGGTCAGATCCACCTGCCTGGGCACAGGCTCTCAGGCCAGGCGCCAACCAAACACTCCTAAACTTTTGTCCTCTATTTTGTTAATACTTAATTTGGCATAAGTTGTATACTTGTATCTGATAGGATGACCATTGCAGTCTGTGCATCTGATCTAGTTTATCCTACCTCTCATTATTTGATTCACAGATAGTGATACAGGAACAAAGATTATGCTTAGTAATTCTTTTTTGGAAAACTTGATGGATTCGGGTGGGTAGCATATTGGGTTCACTAAATTCCTAGTTGGGGTACAAACAAACATCATGAACTCATAAATAGTACCTAAACATAAAAATTGGTGTTGCAGGGCTCAAAACGATTCATGCAACATGTTACAAAGGAAACTCCTTTTGTGATGGTATAATGCCTTGCTTGGAATAGCTTAATTTTTAGGTGATTTTCTCAATAGCTCGCTTTTTCTATAAGCAATCTTTTCTAAGAAGTGCTTTATAGGAAAAGCTGCCTGTTTGTCATCATGCTTCAGCGAACTAAAAGCAAGCTCCTGAGCTCAACGTTCCAGAGTTCCAAGCAACCAAACTGAGCACCTAACTAGGAAAATCGGACTTTAGTACACAAATCCCAATCAAACCCACAGAAGCCAGTGGGGCTGGAGAAGCTGCGTGGCCAAGGGCTTGTGGAGCAAAAGAGGTGACGGGCAGCATGGTCAAGGGTTGGCAGAGGAGCTGTGCTGCTGGCAGCTCAGAGGTGTATGGTGTGGTTTCTCCCGGGCAGTGGCGTGCCGTCTCTACAAGTGAGCTTTGAGGAGGTCCATGTGGCGTGACGGCGCCATGAGGAGGCCAATGCAAAGCGGCACTGCAAGGAGGCGGATGCAGTGGAAGTCACACGGGGGAGGAGAACGGTGCTAGTGTGGAGGGAGGGAGGTGCTATGAGTGAGCGAGGATAAAAGCTGAGAAGCTGGGGTGCAATGGCTTCTGAGCATTTCAAATTTCACGTTGGGGCTGGGTTGTGGCTTAAGAAAAACATAAGCTGTGAAACAGGGTTGACAAACAGGGCCAACATATGTTGAATGTTTCAACTAATGAGAAACTATGCCTTCTTTCTTTCTTTTTTAATAGAGACTTTAAGCATATAAGAGTGTCTGTTATGAGATATATTTTATACACCAAGTTTTACTTGCATTGATTGATTCTTCTTGCACTTGATATCATTTTCTGGTTTGTAGGTACTGGATTAGCTGCTATATTCATAAACCTGGCTGTTGAGAACTTCTCTGGATGGAAATATACTGTGACATTTGCTATAATAAAGCACTCATATTTTGTGGGATTCTTCGTGTACACAGTTTTCAATTTAGCCCTGGTCTTCTCTTCTGTATATATAGTCACAAACTTTGCTCCAGCAGCTGCTGGATCTGGTATTCCAGAGATCAAAGGTTACTTAAATGGTAAGGTTTAGTTACTGAAACATTTGATACTGTCATTCTGAAAAATTATGATGTAGTTTGAAGTCTTTATGCAGGAGTGGATACACATGGAATCCTCCTGTTCAGGACATTAGTTGGGAAGGTGGGGCTTGGGCTTACAACTTTTACATCGCTTTCTTCAGCTAATATGATGTATTATCTCATATATGCTGCTTTGTGCCATAGATCTTTGGGAGCATTGGATCAGTTGGAGGCGGATTGGCTCTAGGAAAAGAAGGGCCTCTTGTTCATACTGGGGCCTGCATTGCTTCGCTTCTTGGACAAGTGGGTTTATGATCATGATTTGAACATCTCCATTCATGAGTTATCCATATCTGCAAGTTGAAGATGTGGATTTATGCTATGTACTTCACTACCTATCATGTCTATTGTTGTTTATTTGGTTAGAATAGATTTGAAAAGAACAGGCCGTTATGGTATCTCATTGTCCTGAAAGATAGTAAATGAGCTGTCAAAGTAAAAAAGTAAAAAACAGATTCCCACAAGCATCAATTTAGGAACCTTGGAGACATTCTCAATAAGTTGTGGCATTATATTGTGTGCTGAAAAAGGGCTGATGTTACATGTCTACAAGTGTGGCTTTTGGTGTGTTTGTGTGTAGAAAGATATAACCAATGGTTGGCTACAGCTTTTAGTGCTAATATGCTGTGCTTGGGTCAAACAAGGTAGATCTGCAACAATCAATGATGTTATACTCCCTCCATACTCATATTAGTTGACGTTTTGGACAAGGACATAGTCTCCAAAACCTAATTTTATCTATTATTTTTTATTAAAATATATAAGAAAACTAAAAATAAAATTACTTTTATAAAAGTGGGTTTTAAGTTGAATCTATACATACAAGTTTCACCTTTTCAAACTAAATATTTTAAAAGTTATTGCTAGTTTATATTCTCAATGTTCGACCCAAACCTTGTCCAAAATGTCAACTAATATGAGTATGGATTAGTACTAATTATCAGTGATAGTGAACTACTGAACTAGTGATGCTCACAAAATGAACTAATCGACAACTTTGGGGTCCACCTGTATTTTGAATTGCTATTGACTGGCCCAACAAAATCTGTTCACCAAGGCCAACACATAAAGACATGGCAGCAGATTAGAATTTTTGTTCTACTTCATTTCCACTTGGAAGTATTTTGTTGCTATCATATGAAAATGCTTCATACTGTCAAGTGTCGACTAATTCTATGCATGTGGTATAGGGTGGATCTGCAAAGTACCACTTGAGTTCTAGGTGGGTACGGATTTTTGAAAGCGATCGTGATAGGCGAGACCTTGTAAGTTACTTTTGGCCATGCAATCTATCTATTAGTTATGCCTTCATGAATAGCTATTAGGTAAGGACAATCAAGGCTATTTTTTTTTTTTTTTTTTGTCATACATTATACTTAAATCTTCAAATTATCTTGAATTCTTGGTTTCTTTGTGCCATTTAGCTGTACTTGTTGACATGAAAAAAAGACTAAAAAATGTAAGCCTCTCATACCCTATTTGCAGCCCAGCGGAAATTGAGTGTAGCCTGGTTCAAGGACATATTTTTGGACTTTTGGTAGTATATGAAAATGATGCTGTTATTTACCAAGACATTTGCCTTGTCATAGCACTGTTGGTCAAGATCATCTGAGTGGAATGGTTCAGATATGAATGTTCTTGGTTTGTATTGCAATTGCAAGACTTGCCTGTTTAGACTTTAGACACTCAAGTCTACACTTTGTTATCCTAGTGTTGTCAAATGGGACATATCTGCTTGCAATACACCAATACCATAATGGCCCAGCTGCTTCTTCTCTATTGGAATGTGAGGTTTAATAGCCTTGTACGAAGCACCACAGTCAAACTTCCTTGCTGGTGCATCCTTATCTACCACATGAGATTTGAGCCTTATTGGCAGCAGCAGCTTTGCAACTGCTTAGCACCAACCAACTAGTTTCAACAGCGTAGAGTAGTACTGAATCCATGCAGCAGCAGCCGCAGCCGCAGCCAAAACTAGCACAGCCGATCAGGCCCTTCGCTAATACCTTAGCTTCTCCCGATCAGTCAACCTTAAAAATTCACTGGAATTGAAATGCTTAAATATATGGATCCATTTCAATTTTTTTTTTTAATGTGGCAACTCATTTTTGTTTTTGAGGTTATACAACTTAACATTCTTTGGCCAAGTCATCGAGATATTGTTAAAGTCATCTAGATATTGTTAAAGTAAGCCCTAAAGAAAAGGCTGTTAGGATAAAGCAGATTGTTAGCAGGGAATCAAGTTTGAAGGCTAACAAGCTACCAAACAAGTCTTTATTTAAATTTGGTTTTTATTAAACTTGATGTTTTTAGCACCTTCTGATACACATGCTCTACCAGACTCTTTAATTTCTTGAACTAAGAATAATAAGGGAAAAAAAGGAAAGTAGTATGGAAAATTAGCACCTTTCAATCTTGAAAATTCTTAAATATAGTGTCGAATGCATTACGAACTTTTTTTAAGAATGAAAGGGTTATAATATTGAAGCTCTCAAAACTATTAATGTTTCAAAAGGTGACATGTGGATGTGCAGCTGGAGTTGCTGCAGCCTTCAGAGCTCCTGTTGGTGGGGTACTATTTGCCTTGGAGGAAGTTACTTCCTGGTAAGATTGTTCTATCATCTTTTACCTTATGGTGGATAAATTGAGACACATAACTACTATTTCAGTTATGGAAATATTGTGTTTTATATGCTTGAAAATAAACAGGGCTAACAACTCAGCTTTTGCTATTTCTTTTTTTTTCTAACTTATATATCTTTTTTGCTACTTTAGCTATTCGTTTATCAGGCAACAAAATCTTCAGTACTAATGTAGTAACGTGATTCACCTTATGGTTGACTGTAGCAAGTTCAAGTTGAAATAGCTAGTGACATGAAACAATAGTTCATTCTGGTCATTATTGTCTCTCTGGTTAAAAGATAATAATTAGTAACACTCTTGTATTATGACTTCTATGCAAAATCTACTTATATGAACTACACAGGATCAGTGTAAAGTTTTTTAGTTTGTTATCCCTCAAAGGTCAAGACTTGATTGCATCCCCCATGGTAACAGGATTTTGTGACTAAGGGGAGTATTCAGTTTTTACCGCCTTACTAACCATGCCTGTTATGAACTCCCTCATGCTAGGCTGCTGTTCTGCCTGCAACATCATGAATATATGTGATTGCAAGGTGCAAATTAATTCTAGATAGAATTACAGAGTGCTCTTTCAAATAGAAGTTTATCAGGAACTGGCTACCCGAAGTGTCCTATTCCGTAAATGCTATCATCAAATCATTAAGATTTGCAAGCATGAACTCAACAAGTAAACACAATGTTCATTGTGTTTGTACAATGTGATCAGATTATGGTGGGTGGTCCTGAAATTCTATCCTTAGCGTTTTCTGACTGCATGCTTCTCATGTTTCAGACTTTCAGTGTAGGATAAAATTGAGAGTTTAACTTGTACTAGGAAATGGACACACGGTCATATAATTGCACAATAGTCTTAGTGCTGTTGACATTAATCACATTATAGTTAACTAAGGCTTTGTGAGTTCAGTGCATCTCCCTTTGTGATGTATACCTTTCTTTTCTAACTTTGTACCTAAGTGTTCATACTTCTGTGCGGTGACCTTTCATGCTGCTTGCCAGTTGTTATTCCTTTGCTTCACCTGAAAGCTTGTTTTAGATTTCAGAATAATACTCATTAGATAGTCTTTGTCGATTTTGTTGGGTACTTTTACTGTGACATAGAGCTGCAAGGCTTAAAATGGATATATGTTATTTGTTAAATTTGTTTTTTCTGCCTACTGTATTCTTCGTGATATGAATGTGGTTTATAGTTTGTTTTCTGATTAAAAATTTATTTGCAATTTGCATTGCGAGACTGTTTAAGAATATGGATGCAAATGTTGTATGAGGTTTTGGGGCCTGAATGTTATTTTACTCGGACTACTACGTTAGAGTTGGGTCCAACAAAGTTGCATGCATATTTTATTGCATTATGTCTAACTAGCTCGGAGGTTTACATTTTAGTGTGATGCACATTTCTTCTGGTGAAATAAATAAATTAAAATGCTTAAATTGCTCTATATGAGGATAAAAAGTCTTTGATGCCTTGATATATAGCATACTATAATGTTATCTATATTTGGCCAAACTGAATGGATATTCGATCCATTTTCATGTTTGAGCATATTTGAGTTCATTTAGAAAATACAGATAGGATGCTTTCAATCCTGAGTTGCATACTTGCATTCATCAGTTTTCACCCCAACTTTTACTGTAGATATTTTGCTATTATAACGTCACAATGATATTTTGCTAATACCGTTAACCATTTCACCACTTCACCTTTGAAACACCTCTTCAGTGTATTTCGTGTCCATCCATTAGCAACCTCATGCAATAGATTGTTTTTTAGTATGTCTTTGTAGTTTGTACTCAATCAGAGTGGCCAAATGACAAGAAACACTTGCTTCAACTTTCTGCATTGCACTGCAACATATGATTGATTCTGTTTATGTTTACATTCCTGAAGGTGGAGAAGCCATCTTATGTGGAGAGTATTCTTCACATCTGCCGTGGTGGCCGTTGTGGTGCGTTCAGCCATGAATTGGTGCAACAGTGGAAAATGTGGTCATTTTGGAGCTGGAGGTTTTATAATCTGGGACATATCTGGGTAAGATAAATCCACTCACCACCCAATCAGACTTGCCGTGCTTCAATCAGGAAATGACATTTGTGATATAAATTGTTCTTTTCCTTTTGATTTTGAAGAGGTCAAGAAGACTACTCATATCAGGAACTGTTTCCGATGGCAGTTATTGGTGTTATTGGTGGACTTCTTGGTAAGTAATGCAGTGTCGATCCAGTGTATCTATAAAAGACAAGTCAGGTTTTGCATTTAACAATAGTTTCTGCTGATTAGGACATCTTAATCCTTTAAATATGGTCCTCGTCTTTGCATATTTTATTGTCTTCTTAGCGTGCTAGTCATTAACCAGTATAGGGTAGTATAGCTGCATCCTTACAAAATCACTATGCATCTGCTCTTAGGCTGCACTGTACCTATTTCCATGTCAGCTAGTAACTACTCTTAGGAGTCTTTTAGATACCCCACTATTCAGAAGTGGATTAAGTTCTATGATAAAATGTTATTGAGTGACGCACACAATCCTGAAAACTCATGCCCCAGTAGATTCAAAGTTCCAAACCGTTTAACTGAATAAGCAGCCCTTTCATGTGTATTAATTCTTTTATCAAATTTTTCTGAATTTAATGTGTTTATTTTTTTTCAGGGGCATTATTTAATCAACTCACCCTGTATATAACTAAATGGCGGCGAACATATCTTCATAAGAAAGGGAAACGAGTCCAAGTATGCTGAGTATATGATGTATTTTTAGTGGTAGATTTTCTTCTGTTTCTGTAGTTCTATTTCTTACATCCATAATTACATTTTTCAGATCTTTGAAGCCTGCCTTATATCTTTGGTAACATCCACGATTTCCTTTGTGTTGCCACTACTGAGGAAATGCAGCCCATGTCCTCAGTTAGAAACTAATTCTGGCATAGAATGCCCTCATCCACCTGGCACAGATGGGAATTTTGTTAACGTGAGATTTACTTCGCGAATTTCTGCTCAACTCGCATGTTCTCTTCGGCTGTATGATAATAATAGTTTCTTTTCTTTTATTAATCCTTTGTTTGCATTATGCAGTTCTATTGTTCAAAAGATAGAGAGTACAATGATCTAGCAACCATTTTCTTCAATACTCAGGTTAAGTATCATTAGAGAACCTTCCCTAGTTGAGCATTTTCTTGTAAGTGTACAATTCCTTATGGTCTTATTCGACATGATTTTGTTTGCAGGATGATGCGATACGTAATCTTTTCAGTGCAAAAACATTCCATGAATACAGTGCACAAAGCCTAATCACCTTCCTGGTACCCTTCCTTTTCTTTTTTCTATTTGTATCTGTAGTTTTGTTCCTCCATTTGTACAAATTTTGTAGGTATGATTTCTCTATAGAGCTGGAATTGGCTACATTTAGCTGAACTTGTGGTTATATCGATTATCTAAGCTAACATTTTGTCACGTTTTGTCATTGTTATTTTGCTGTTATTTGCTATCCTACAATCTTCCCATACTGTGCTAGGATTTCATCCTAAGCTGTTTATTTACTACATGTTATATAGCTATGGGACAACTATTAGAAAGTGTCCATCAGATCCAAATGGTCATAGTATCTCACGGCCTGTTTGGATCCTTTCATTTGGTTGTTGGAATCTACTTCATGAACTAGGCTATTTGGCTTAGAATTTGATATTCCACCACTTTCCAAATCTTAATTGTAGACTCTGTCAAATTCATAGGGTAAGAAATGGAAAGGGAAACAGTAAGAAATTGAATGTGAAATTCATCACCACCTCCACGGCCTGATCTCATTCACTCATCTCTCACGAGTCTAGACAAAAAGCTCTGTGTGGCGGACTCCATGGTTGTTGGCAAACTCTCACCAGCTGCAACACCTCAATTATGATCTGAAATGAAATGTGATTCTTAATTCTTGAAATAAGATTGGATTCCATTGAAACAAACAGGCTCATAGAAATTTAGTTATCTGTTCTTGCCCTAGTAGTGCATTTTGTCCATAGCTCTCCTGCGTGTTTGAGAGAGAAAAAACACATTCTATCGGTACGTGAAAATGGTGACCCATCATGGTTTACTTGATGGGCAGTATACTATTCTATCAAGTAAACCATGATGGGTCACCATTTTTACTGTACCAAAATCTGATAATGTTGTAGTTATACTTTCGGTTAATCAAGCTACTAAGTTGGCTTTGCTAAAATCAAATGGTTAATGTGATGAGTTCTTTCATCTATTTACTTCTTCTCCCCTTTGGGTCTCAGGTCATGTTTTATTCCTTAGCTGTTGTGACATTCGGGACTGCAGTTCCGGCTGGCCAGTTCGTTCCAGGAATAATGATTGGATCTACATATGGAAGGCTTGTTGGAATGTTTGTTGTTAAGTTCTATAAGAAACTGAACATCGAGGAGGGCACGTGAGTCCTTGCCATCTCTTTGTATCCACACATGCAATATTGCCATATTAATTTATGCTCGCTTTGTGATACATTTTTTGTGTTGATTAGACCTTGATGTCACTATTCTTTTATTCAAATGGGGATGCTATTTGATGGTTTCTTGGTGAGAACTTGACACAATTTCTATTCTTATCAATATTGTTGTAGGTATGCACTCCTTGGTGCTGCATCGTTTCTCGGAGGTTCAATGAGAATGACTGTATCTTTATGTGTTATCATGGTTGAGATTACAAACAACTTGAAACTCTTGCCATTGATCATGCTTGTTCTTCTAGTTTCTAAGGTACTAACTTTACAATCCATGACTCCTAGTTGAACAGAATGAATGGAATGTGTCTGCTAATTTCAATTTATGTAGGCGGTTGGTGACTTCTTTAACGAAGGGTTATATGAAGAGCAAGCCCGATTAAGGGGCATCCCTTTACTGGACTCCAGGCCTAAGCAAGTCATGAGAAATATGAATGCAAGGGATGCATGCAGGAATCAAAAGGTTCTGATGTTTTACGCCATTTATCTATTTAAGTGGACTGTGGAAATTACCATGCATCACTATTATTACCAGTTCTGATGCATCCAATATTTTGCCACCTGTTTAAGGTTGTCTGCCTACCACGTGTTTCAAGGATCGTTGATATCGTTTCCGTTTTGCGAACCAACAAGCATAATGGTTTCCCTGTAAGTTTCGTTCACTGTTGTTAAACGAAGTTTTCTTGGGGTTTTGACTAATTGATTTTTTCCCATACTTTTCTTGGTTCAGGTTGTTGACCGTGGGCAGAATAGTGAGTCACTTGTCATGGGTCTCATACTTCGTAGGTAAGATACAATGCTATGTACTTTTGAACTTTGTTTATGTTTGGGAACTGGGGTTTTAATTATTGCATTCTGTGAAGGAGACATAGATCAATAAGTTGTACATGTATAGGGGCCAGTAAGGTGAACTATATCATGCATATATTAATCAATACACCGATCTTGTTGTCCTCCTGTTGCAGCCACTTACTGGTACTTCTACAAGCTAAAGTAGATTTCCAGAACAGTCCTTTCCCTTGTGGGCCAGGCGTACTAAACAGGTTTTTGTTTCTCTGTTTATAAGCGAATAATAGCACATCCAATGCAGTTTTTCTGGTATTAATCCAATGTTTTTTTTTTCTATTTCTTAGGCACAATTTTAGTGACTTTGTTAAACCAGCATCAAGTAAAGGAAAGTCAATTGATGATATTCATTTGACGGAGGATGAACTGGGGTTGTATTTGGATCTTGCCCCATTTTTAAATCCTTCACCATACATAGTGCCAGAGGATATGTCGTTGGCAAAGGTAAATCATGTCTTTTATTACTTTTGGATCTTATATCTATTTTGTTGAGTCAGTTGCGTGATAATCGTTATGCCTATGATTTCAGGTGTACAATCTCTTCCGTCAACTTGGATTGAGACACATATTTGTTGTTCCTAGGCCTTCTCGTGTTGTAGGATTGATAACCAGAAAAGATTTATTACTTGAGGTGATAAGTTATACTTTTAGCTTAAGAGTTGAGGAATTCTTTTCTTTTTTTAATTCTGGAGCCCCATTTACGAGTGTTACGGTATTTCAGGAGGACAGCAACAATGCGATGGCGGAGCTCCAATCGACGAGTGTAAGGTTTTGATGCTCCTGCCCCCCCAGATATTATCTGCATCTGCAAACCTGTACATTGTCACAAGTAACTTATGTTCTGATTGCATTTGCTTCAAAACTGAGGTTTCAATTACTGGGCTGCTTTTGGTGCCTGCTTGCCTGGTGAACATTGTTAGGAACTCCCGTAACGTTGCATTGGCTATAGTAAATTCCATTTGCTTATATTTTGTGTTAGATGCTCATGACATGCTAGATAGGAAATCTTGGAAGGCAGATTGTAAATAATTGAAACATTCTGCTTGCACTTCTACAACACTGAATGTTTAAGAGAAAAAGGGTCAACATTTTGGACTGATAAGAGTTATTTTGATCCACAGGGGCTTGCTGAACGGCAAAATGCTCGGCGGTAATGTACATCTGGAACGTCCTCTTCTTGACAATCTATTGATTGAATAGATGCATAGCGGCATGTGTCTTGGAGATAATTTTGATAGCTAGCAGTTAACCTTGCACTGCTTGTTGGGCCATGGGTACCCTGTTCCCTCTTACTTCACATGAGCGGATAATGCAGCATGGTTTGGATTCTGCATAGAGGTTGCCGTTGCGCATCACTTTGCTCTGTCTGCGGTGGAGGTGAATTTCCCCGTGCCGTGTGTTTAGATTAGGTGATTGTAACTCAAAGTGTTCATACACATCATCCATGTATCCCACATTCCCACGGTAAATTTCCAAGGCTATGTTTTGGCGGTTGTAAATTGTAATTGGATATTTGTCATCTCATCTGTGATACGACGATAAAGACAAAAGCTACGTAGATTTGCTTGGTCTTTTATGAGAAAAGAAGTA
Source organism: Chrysopogon serrulatus (assembly GCA_015844335.1). NCBI lineage: Eukaryota > Viridiplantae > Streptophyta > Magnoliopsida > Poales > Poaceae > Chrysopogon > Chrysopogon serrulatus. The sequence continues at coordinate 24,882 of JADLZL010007390.1, forward strand.
TGACACGGTAAATTACCTTCCGTTCCGGTTGTAATCGCTGGAATATATTCCATTGACTGCATTCTATGCTGCCCGGTCCCGATTATATTTGAGTGCCTGGAGAACGAAAGCGGATGCGGCCCCCGATCCTGTTTTTGCGTGCCTGGAGAACGAAAGCTGATGCGGCCTGTGACCTGTCCTACCTCTGGAATCCTAAGGCTGTAACAGGATGAAGACGAATGATAGGATGCATTAACATAAACGAGTTTCCCGACACACAGAGGAGCGTATAGGGTTTTTCTTTTTTTTTTTTTTTTTTTTTGATGGAATAGGAGTTCGTATAGGTGAAGTCTGCGCATCCGACACTGGTTGTGGTTGTACCAGAAAGGATTTTCAGCACTCACTCACTAAAAAAAAAAGAATCAAGGGGCCTGGTTTGCACCAATTGATATCAGTAAAATTGGGAATAATCCGGTTTCTGATTACTGCAATTTAATCACAGCAGGAAAAGAAGGCCTGGCCAGCCAGAGCCGGCACATAGCAATCAGGGCAACAGAGAAGGCCCAGGCAGCCCGCCACACAGCTGCGAGGACATCAGGCCCGCCGAGAAAAATCCGAGCGCCTCTCTTCTTTCTTCTACCCCAAGACGAACTCGGTGAACTCCTCTTTCCGGTTCGTTCCTCCCTGCCTATATACGCCCTTTTCTCTCTCTCCTCGCGCAACATCGGAGCACACAAGCGAGGAATCCAGTCCAGTCCCGGCAATGGAGTGCGTTTTGGGCGTGGTTGGCCGCGACTTCGCGGTGGTGGCGGCCGACACCTCCGCCGTGCAGAGCATCCTCGTCCACAAGACCGACGAGGACAAGGTGATGGTCCTCGACTCGCACAAGCTGATGGGCGCTTCCGGGGAGCCTGGTGACCGGTAGGTTCTCCGCCCTCGCCGATCCGTTCGTTGGCGGCCGGCCATCGATTTCATGTTCGCTTTTCTAGGGTTTTTGTGTGACGCGCGATCTGATCCCGATCTGTCTGGGCTTCTGTGGGTTTTGATTGGGGCCGTTTCTGTTGGCGCAGGGTGCAATTTACGGAGTTCATACAGAAGAACCTCCACCTGTACCAGTTCCGCAACACCATCCCGCTGTCAACCGCCGCCGCCGCCAACTTCACCCGCGGCGAGCTCGCCACAGCCCTTCGCAAGGTGCCAATCCAAATTAATCTTGTTCCTCTCTTTGTGCTACTGGGTTTGCCTGCAGAAAGGTCGAACTTTTTATTTGGGGGTTCTAGAGTTTGGTTTGTGGTAGATTAGGGTACGGCGTAGTGAGGTGTAAGGCCAATTTGGGCATTCCAATGTTGTATTGGAAGGAGATTATTGCATGGTGTTCAAGTTGTATGTCGATGGTGATTACAGAGCAATTTTAATTCTGTGAAGGGGGCCTGATTTCACTAAGTCAGGGGCATGGGTGGGGCGATTGAGGAATTAGGGGCAACAGGGTGTAAAAAGAGACCGTGTCTTAGTTTTCTAAGCACTTTACCCATTGTTTAAAGTGGTTTGTGGATGAACTAGTTCAGTTTCAGTCATTTACTAATGTTCAGTAATAACCTTCCTTCTAGTTTCAAACACATCACATAGCAGCACCTAATGAACGGATGAGATTTAATGAATTGAATTATGAGATTTAACGAATTGAATTGTGTAGTTTAGGGAAATATATGGTGTATGCATATGAGATTTGCTCCTAGAATCAATTACCAGCATGTTGTTCAGTACTTGCTCTAGTTTGGACAAATTTTGCGTAGTGAAGATTCCTGTATTTAAATTGTAGCATAGTTGTCTGATGGGCTGTGGGAATCATAGTTTTGTTATATTTTGTCTTCCTTGACATCTAGTTCTCTTGGTACTACTATTCTCTTTAAGCCAGCACAATTTTAAAAAATGGTTACATAATTGCATCATATTTTTGTTGTGTGATGTCTGCCATTTATTTGTTATATATCATACTTTATCATGTGGTCATACACCTTTACCCAAATAAGTCTTAAGATAAGTCGAAGTAAAATAGAGTTGCAGATTATGTGAAATAATCTCGCCATTTGCTGTGTATGTTTTGCATTCAGCATGCTTTCAGTTTTCCAGCAGTAGGTTCATGTTCATGGAGGCTCCTGTAGACACCAGTAATTCATGTACAAGTAGATTCACTCTGATTTCAGATTGATTGTTGCAATGGGTGGTACTGTTTATTATGTTGTATTGTTTGCCTTTGCTTGAATTGCATCAGCTTCTAATTGCTATATATTGTACTTTGAGGGAGCACTGGATTCATTTCAAGAATTCCAGCTGTTTGCTTTTAATGCTTGCTGTGGCCAGAAATGTACTGCCACCAATTGTGAATTCATAAAGAATTGCAGCCAATATTCAACAATGCTTGTTTGTTTTGCTATTTTTCTAAGAGCACTTTTTTTTGACAACACCTTTTTCAAAATTTTGTCTGCTATGTATTGAGGTCTTAAATATTCCTCTCCCTGACACATGTTTCATGTTTACCTTGTCAGAATCCATATATGGTCAATATTATTCTCGGTGGTTATGATAAGGATGTTGGTGCTTCCCTGTACTACATCGACTACATTGCAACCTTGCACAAGATTGACAAAGGTGCTTTTGGGTATGGATCATACTTCTGCTTGTCTCTGATGGACAAGTTGTACCGCCCGGACATGACTGTTGAGGAAGCAGTAGATCTTGTTGACAAGTGCATTAAGGAGATTCGGCTGCGCTTGGTTGTTGCACCCCAGAACTTTGTGATCAAGATTGTCGACAAGGATGGGGCAAGGGAGTACGCGAGGCGTGAACTTGTCGGCAACAATGCGCCTGTTGAAGCTGCACCTTCTGCAACCACAGTTGCCGCCTGAGCATGGACTTGTTGGAAGTTAAACTGTGTTAATTGTTTCTCAGCGAGGCTTGTAATCACAGGATACTGGTGGGGGTCCCAGAACTGTTTTATCAATTTTAGCCCAGACGTGTAATTCTGTTTCTGCACTATCCATGTCTTTGCTGAATACAAGTAGTGTTTGACGCTTGACAGCGCTTCTCCTTTTCTGATCACTGAAATAACAGAATAGCTGTGTCAACGACGAACAGCATCACAGCTGTAGCGTTTGCCAACGCCGCTTTGCGTACACATTCTTTCCCAAAGTAAAATGCGCAGTATGCTGTAAAAAAAAGGTACAATGTGTAGTTCAAACATTGTGAAAGTACAAACATTCTTTCCCCAAAGCAAAATGCGCAGTATGCTATCAAAAAAGGTAAAATGTTGTATTGATGACAACGTAAAGCCGAAAAATACGTCGATTCAAGCATCCTATCTTGAAAAATATCACACCAAGTCCATAATGTTTCTATTATGTACTGTAACAAAATTTGAGATTCAACCTCTATCTAGAAAAAGTCATAGAAAAACAACAATTTTCAATTTTTATATGCACCTGAAATTCCAGGAATTTTTGGATGGAGTTTGAATCTCAAATTTTGTGGCAATATCCATCCATAGATGCACTATATATGTGCATAGTTTCAAGTTTTTTAATTTTATTAAATACATTTTAAAAGCCGGTAATGTAAAAGAGACGGAGGAAGGACAAAATCAACCAGCGAACTCTTTGATTGGTCATTAGTTAATTGGAACAACTCACTACAATGATGCACATGATTCAACGGTACACATACAGGTAAAGCTGGACCCCTAGGAGCCACGCCAAACAAGCACAAATTTTGTTGCCTCCTCACGTGGTGTGCCACAATGGTCAGATCGACATGCCCGTGTCATCGTCCTCAATGGCCTTTCGTCTTGGACAGTCTTCAAGGTGTCGGTAGTTTAGGACAATCTTCGAGGATGTCAATGTGTGTATAGTTGGTAGGTCTGCACATGTTCAGATTTACCTAATTAAAAGGCATAAAAATGTTACATTTAATATTTTGGATTGGTCTAACAATGAAAAGTACTTTTTCTAAATTAAAAAAAACAATTGTTTGTCTATAATTTGAAATATTCTATGCAATATCTTGTATTGTTCTAGCTAGTGATGAAAATTTGTCGCATTGATAAACAAAATCCATACAATGCATAATTTTTTTTTATATATTTTTATTGGTTTATATATTTAAATATTGCATAGTGTTATGAAATGAAATGTTTCTATTAGAGTTTCACTCGGCTTCCAATGCAATTGAGCTTTTCAATGCATTGGAAACGGTGTGTGCTAGGTTTCATGTCCCTTCTACATCTATAATTCATGAGCCATGTTATTTTTTTGAACCAATAAAATTCTTTGTACATAAAGCCATTTAGATATTTTGAACCATCTTCAAATTTTAACTTTTTCTTATTATTATAAAAATATTTATCCAAAAAGTGATATGTATATATTTTATGAAAGTATTTTTAAAGACCAATTTGTTCATATGTTTTTTGTATTTTCAAACTCAACAATTTAAAAATTATTCATAATTTATATTTCTAATATTTTCAAATCTTTTAAACCTTTTTGAATAGAATAATTTATCACCTCGTTAAATAAAAATAAAATTCTCACCAATACTAGTCTAACATGTTTTTATTTTGAAGTAAGACATGGTTTTTAATTTTTAAAAGTAAGACATGGAGAGTACCAAAGTGAAACCATGGCACACATCGCCGGCAAATTTATTGCGACCGTAGGAATCAGAATCACCGAATCAACCAATTTCACGAATGGTACAAAATCATAGACACACACACACACACAAACCACTCAACATCCTCCCTGTCCGTTCTGAAAAACGAAAAATGATATGACACGAGTACACGACGCAACGCATCCTGAATCGATCACAACGCTCACGCAGCTGCCACGGCGTAAACCGCGGCTGCGGCGAGCCCGAGCACAAGACTCGCCGGCCCCCGGAGCGACGCACCGCCAGATGGCAGGGAGGGCGTCGCCTTCGATCCGCCGCCCGACGACGACCCTGCACGCAAGCAAAGCAACCGCAGGAGGAGTCAATAATTCACTGCGGCGAAAGTGAGAAGAGAGAGAAAAAAAAAGACAGGGTGAAACAGCTTGCATACCGTTGCACTGGCTGACGGGTGGGGTCTGAACGTTGCAGGCCTTGGGGAGGGCGAGCGCGCGCGACCGGTCGATGGTGACGCCGCCGAGGGAGGAGGAGGCGTCGCTGCCGAGGGCGGCGCACAGGCACTGCGGCTTGGACTGCACCACGCTCTTGAGCTGCGAGCAGCACGACGCGCTGGGCGCCGACGACGTGCCGTTCCCGCTGATGTAGTCCATGCACGGGGATAGGCTCACCAGCGCCGACGTGCAGTCGTCGCCGCCGGACGACGACTGCGCGGACGCCGCCGCCGCCAGCAGCGCCACCGCGGCCGCGGCCAGGAGCCAGAACGGCGCAGCCGCCATCGCCCCTCGCGTGGCCATTTCAAGCCTCTGCTTGGATTTTGCTCCTGTCTGACTCTGACGTCACCACTTGGCTGACTGGCTTGCCAAGAAGTTCCCGGAATGGGGGTTCGTTCGTTGCTGTTGCTTTTTGCCGGTTTCGGGCTTTGGCCTGTCTGGGTTTTATAGGAGTGGTCTGCGATGGAAAATTGAACGAGTTGGTAGATGCTGGTGAACTGCCGGTTCCTACTTCTTCAGGAATTTATCCTACCATTGCAACACGTAGAAGATTTGAGTCGTTAAGGACTTTGTTTAAGAAGGGAATGGCTGCGAATGAATTCGGTGTTCAGAGTTCAGACTCAAATCAGGTGACGATCATTGGCGTGTTAGGTGAGGCCAGCAACGGTACAAGTATGTTTATGAGTTGAGTTTCGTTGCTTGTCGTAATAATATATATGCTATTATTTCATATTTGGGTTAGGAAGCTGCTTGTGTCAATCTGGCAACGCAGCAGACCAGCATAAAAAAAAGTAGAGTTCATCTTGTTTTCCACAGAACAAGAAAATGGTGCCTCACAGGTGATCTCACGTATGGTATTCTACTGCAACCAACAGTAGACCGTGGACCATGGAAGTTGGAAGTCGGAACTGACATGCAATTCTTTTATTTTTTTGGGAAAAAATATCCATATCAGAACAGGTACACACACAAGTGCAGAGTCTGCAGACTCCCGTGTCCTTTCAGAACAATCTATTTACAAATTTGTGTTATCGTGTCAGGAATAGTGAACAAGACTATCCACAGACAATTGCAGATTTGCACTGCAGTGCGCTACATGTTCTGAAATGAAGGCTAGCAGTGACGTCAATTACAAATTATATACTTCTTATACAAACGCAAGATCTGCGCTATAGTTAATAAGAAAACCGCCAAAACTGAATCTGCAGCTTGTTCTTTCTTTGCAGGGGCAATCTGTAACTTAATCTTTCTACAGAGGCCTTAAGAGCGGGTAATCTTCAAGGAGCTCTCGCTCTGACAATGTGTCATTCTCATTTTGTGGAGTCCAGAGGACCTCGACTGCCTGTAAAGAAGATTAACAAAGCATCAGACATCATTGTTCAGCATATGAAAACCTGAATTTTATAATAAAGTAGGCTAGCAAGATGTTGGTTCGTTTAGTTCTCCTTTACCTTTTTTTTTTATATATTTTTATTTTCCTCTTTACTTTTTAGATGAAATCTAAGGCTCTTGTTGGTTTCATCTCTAAGTTACAGTTACTACATCTTACTTGGACTAAATGCTTTGTAGCCTAGCAAGATGTTACTGTCTTCGCCTCAAAGAAAATCTAGCCAGATGTTGCTTATTAAATGTCAGTATGTCACTACAACACAAACATTTATTTGCTGCAATTTTTAGTTGCTGACTAGATCTGACAGCTTCATACAACAGAAATGGACTACGGAACTGTTTTTGGACCAGGCTGGATGAAATTTGGAGCAATAACATTTTACAGAATTGTAGATGTTGGTGACTACAATCAGGTTGCTGTCAGCTAACATTGTTTTACCCCAATACAATCAGGCCCCCTTTGGAACAAAGGGAAAATGGAAGAATTCTAGAGGAATTTTTCCTATAAATCCCTTTGGAACTAAGGATTGGGTTCCTACAAATCCTCTGATATTCCTATGGAATGGCTTGTTCCATAGAAATTTTGGAGGTATTTTACCTAGAGGTTGAATCTCATGGAAAGTTCCCTTTGTGTCACTCATCAAAATCCTGTGTTTTTGCTGTGCTCAATCCAATCGTTCATCTTGCAGCTTTCTGTTTTCTCAATCCATAGGATTCAAAATGTTAGCATATTCTTTCATATGTTTTTCCTATTCCTGCGTTTTTAGAATCCTGTGTTCCAAAGAGGCCCTCAACATGGAACGATGACTCCTGAGTAGGGCTGGTAGGACTTAAATTTAAACTTGATGATATAACAAGAGAAAAAAGAAACAAGCAAGAAATACCAGTATTTTGCTTGATGGTATAGCACCCAGCTTTTGTAGAGCTGTCTTCAAGTCATTGCTGCTATTTATAACAGGAAGCTTATGTACTCCCTCAGCAGCAACCAATATGGTTATCTGCAAATATGAAATAAAAAATGATTAGATATTATTAAATCAGAAATTTTCAATCACACAAATCTACAAAGTATACACGTTGGAAATCCCCCACCCCCCCCCCCCAAAAACCCCTCTTACTAGAATGGTGAGTTTGTAAAGCATTTTTTAAAAAAAAAAAAAAAAGATAAAGGACAGAAAATTTAATTTTTGAATCACAATCGGCGTCCTGAACTGTATCACTATCAGAAAAGTAAAGAAGGTAAGAATGTATATTAAACCAATGCTGGTAGATAAATCACAACAATGCTAGATAATATAGTTAGACATAAAGATAGTATACATCATTAAGATCCCAACACCATTGCATGCACATAAGATACTATTTGACAAGCATGGTGTCATCTGTTACATACCACAATGTACTCATTGCTAAAACCACTTGATCTTTGACTGCTTCCTTTATTCCTCTTGATGCTGTTCACATTCACAAGTGTCTCTTCATCAAACTTGCCCCTCTCCTCAATTGAAAGCTGATTGAAACGCTTCTCACCATCATCGATGCTTCGTTTCACATCCACCTTTTTAGAACAATAAACATGATTAATAGACATTAAAGCAAGAAATTTACAGAATTCCAAACCTTTATGACCCTACCACTAAAGACATGATAAGGTACACATACATGAAGCATTTATATGAATTAAAAGCTAAAAATAAGCTTATGATCACTTACTGGTGAAATGGGAATGTAAATGAAAAGTTACATTTAGATGGAAACAAGAAACAAACTGCAATCTGCTAAATAAGCTAAGAATAGAAACTAAAGCAAAAAGTGTGCTTACCGATGAGTAAGCTGAGATACAACAATCCGGATGCCGAAGTAATGCCAATGTGGTCTCTACAGAACAACATAACAACTAAACAATTAGCATGATTTCAAGGCAATAGCAGAATGGTCATAAACCTTACAGAGATAATAAACCTATACAGTTTATTTCCAAGGAAACTATAATGCAAAATTTGGTTGCAATTTTACACAATACTAGAATTATAATCAAGATCATTGATTTTACATCAGGTCGTCCCAAAATAGAGATTGTAAAAAGAAAGAAGCAGCACTGCGATAGTTTCTCATAGATAGAAATTGTGTCCAGCAAAGTATGAAAGTCCTTCCCAACAATCCAATCCAGGGGCGACAATGCCCAAACAAAAATGAAAGGAGGCAAAAAATATATCAAAACAGAAGGCCAACAATACTTCAAATAAAGCAGTACACCATAATGAGACCCAATCCATCTGATGTTTCATCTTGATGGATAAACTGAACAACCACAGTTTTTCAAATTCAGTTTTGCCCTTTTTTGCTCTAATGTGATTTGTGACACATACTAGTTCATGATGATTGGCGATATAAATAGCTCTATTTCCTAGATTCTACCATACCAACTATACCACCACAACTCCGAAGCCGTGAAATTGAGCAGCATGTATGTTTTTGTTTTACCTGTCAACACATAGCTCAACCCAGCCGGGGTAGATGTATCTGCTTTCTCGGCTATTTGATCAAGCTCCTTCTGAAATGATCGTGCCATGCCCAGCAAGCCAACCTACCAACAAATGTTAGCTTTTATATATTAGAATATTTTCAGTGGATACCTATACATTGCTACTTAAATTTGATATGTACTAATAATAATGAAATTAACAGAAGTAAGCATGTCTTATTCTTTGTACATCTAGGTACATTGTGTAAATATCATGATTTGAAAAAGCAATAAAACGAGCACACTAATTACTTAGTTAAGCTTAACCGCGGAGTATATAAATGTACTCGTACCATCTAAAATATGTGAGCGGCAAATAAGCTATTCACATCCAAACACTCAGTAATATGGATCCTAGGCAACATAGCTGGTGTACTAGGCCAGTGTAAGTTGCAATGCTATTTAAGCAATGGCTTATTGCTTAAACCAAGCATGTCGAAATGGTGGGGCAAATCAGTAAGTAGCCGATGTAACAACAGTTAACAACTCAACATACGTACTACTGTTTTGCACTGATGAATGAAGTGATTATGGCAAGTGATCCGTGCAAATGTCAACTGTGAATATATCCCCCACCCCAGAGCAACAACCAAAACCTTACCTGTAGCTTGAGGACGGTGGTCCTCTCCGTCTCTGTGAGCACACTGGCACCGCCGGACGAGTCGGACAGGAACCCAGCGAGGTAGAGGAAAGCCGCGAAGCCAATGAGGGTCAAGAGGAACCCCGATCCCCCGAAGCCGATGCCGACGGCCGGGCCGAAGGACATGAAGGGCGAAGGCGAGTAGAAGGGCGCGGCCCTGTACCCGCCCCTGGGCGCCGGCGCGCTGTACCCGTAGGACGGAGGCGAGTAGGAGCGCGATGAGGAGCGAGAGGAGAAGGCGGACCCACCGACGCGGCCGCCCGAGGCGGCCAGCGCCGCGGCGTGCGGCCCGCCCACCGACGCTGCGAGCAGCGCGCCGGCCAGCAGGAGCGCGAGCGCGGGCCGCTTGAGCGCCGCGAGGGAGTCGAGCACGGACCTCCTGAGCGCGTCGAGGACCAGGAGCGCCCCAGGCCCCTCGCCGGCGGCTCCTGAGCGTCGAGGGAGCGGGGCGGTGGAGTTGCGCGCGGAGAGCGGAGAGGCGCGGCGGGGTCCTGAGGAGGTGCGGGTGGAGCCCGCCGCGGCGGGGGGAGAGGGAGAGGAGCGGGCGCGGGCCCGGGGTGGAGAGGAGGCGAGTGGCCTCGAGGAGCGAGGCGGCGGCCATGATGATGGCGGCGCGGTCCGCGGGAGTGGAAATGGGAATGTGATGCGGAGCGGAGCGGAGGAGGAGAGCGCGGCGGACCGGCGGTGGACGGCGGTGGTGTGGTGGGAGCGGGAGGATTTTTTTTGAGAAGTGTGTGGGGGAGGAGGATCAGGTTGTGAGGCTGCGGGGATCGGGTGACGTGGCCGACCACGACCGGCGGCCGTTGCTGCTGGAGGGAGGAGCACTTCACCTTGGCTGTCAACTGTCATCTTGTTCGGAGGCAAGAATCCGGCCCAGACCATTTCCATTTTCCCCAACGTACCGAGCGAGTGACTAACGGCCCAGCAGATTGGAGCCTGGCCTGAAATCAGAGGGTGCATGCGAACTTGCGTAGTGTAGTGCCTACTTATTCAGATTTCAGAGGGTGTCTTGTGACGTTGGGGGCGTTTAGGGCGTCCGCAACGGGCTATCTCCGAGCTAGCTGAGTCAGCACTCGAGCCGACGTGGAGGGAAGAGAAAGCCCAAAAACATCGTCGCTAGCGACGAACAACTCGCTAGCCGATTTCACGCTTCCCGAGCATGGCCCCACCACGTGAGCAACTGCTCCGTGCCTCTCCCTGCACGGCTGCGCCTCCTCAGCGTGCTCGTTGCCGATTTCTCCTCGCTCCATGGCATCAGGGGCGGATCTCCGTGAATCGAACATGGTGGCAGCCGCCGGCGTGGACGAACGAGACGACGAGGGGGCGAGAGATGGAGCTGGCCGGCGGCGCGGCACCTCCCCGAGGAGAAGGGCGCGGCACCAGTGTTGGAGCGTCCTGGGCTCCCTAGTTTGTGGCCGCTGGAATGCTGGATATGAGCTCAGAGAAGAACGGCGAGCTGCTTGGATGGCCGGGGAAGAAGAGGCAGCGACGAGTTTCTGTTTTGGAGAAGAAAACATGTATGGCTATTCGAAAGTGCAGAGGCATGTAGAGCGGTGCGGCGGCCGGCGGCTTCCTCATGCCTGAAAGCTACTAGTCGAAGGATTTTGGCGGAGATGGAGGACTTCCTGAACTGTTCGACCATACATTGGAGAACGTGAACTGTTGGACGGGTAATTGTGTGTGGTGTCGATTTGCTTACGTGGATGTGCATCTAGCTAGCAGCTGTCTAGGACTGTTGCGGACGCCCTTAGTTCTTTAGCCAGGGCTAGCCTCGCCTAGCCCAGCAAGCAGCTATCCATTTGATTGGGTGGCTAGTAGTCTTGGTTCTCATGCTAGACAGGTCAACGCCCAACGGGAGTTAGCTAAAAGCTTAAAATCACTCTCTGGCATTGACAAGGTAGGACAAAGAGAGGAGAGGAGAGGTGAAGGTGAGGCTAGTAGGTAAAGGAACCAAATGTCCCCGTTCTATGCTCTCATATCATGCACGTATTCAGGATTCTCATTTTCCTTTTGAAAAAATTAGGATGCTCATTTGAGATCTGTGTTTCTTGAGCCATGCAACCAGTAGAATCGACATTGTTAATTTGTATAGAGAAAAAAAAAATCTGTCCAAAGGAGCCTACGTCCGCGCCACAGGCCCACAGCCGACGATGCGATGGCCGGGGCTCTCGACTCGTCTCGATCCATCTCGCTCTGACGTTGTCCTCCGTCAGTTCGGTCACCACGCGCACCTCGTACGTCTCGGTGTAGTTTTACATGCACATTCGTCCCCTCTCGTCTCGTGTCCATTTCTATGCGCGGAGAAAATTTAGCAGGCAATAAGGCCCGGCCGGCGATCGGGTCAAGGCCTCAAGGGAGCTAATGCATTGTACACAAGGGAGTAGTGATTTTGATTTTGGCTTTGCACGACGTGAAGATTCCCAAGCTGGTGGTGAATCATCACAAGGCATGTGTAGCCAAATGATACGTAATAAATATATTCATACTTAAAGAGTTTTCATGATCCACCTCCGTCGTCATCGACGTCGTCATGTTGGATAAGGTCCTTCTGCTCCTATTGATTTGATTCTCTAGAGAAATGATTATACGACTGAAAGTGATGGTTTCGTTGGATTCTTTAAGCTAATAACTATAGATAAATGATGGTTATGCGTTTGTGAAAAATGCAAACGCGTCTCCGGCCTCCCCGATCGATCAGGAGGGCCATGTGGGTAGCCAGGCCAAGGCTAGGCGCAGACGTGGAAACCCAACCACAGCAAGTGTGTTATGGTATCTAGCGTGTGGTGGCAGCGCTGCTGCGATTCAATAAGGCATCGTTCTATTTTGCTGGAATGGGCTAGAAATAGGGTAGAAACTATTCCAGGTTAATCAAAACTATATAAATTAATGGATGATTTCCAGTAAAATTAGTTCTAGGGCACCATTCTCTGACAACCAAACAAAGCCTAAGAAATATACTCCATATATAATAAACGGCACTACTGGCGCTCGGACGTCCGATGGGGATGAAATCCATCGAACACCCTCCCACCGCGTCGCACCCCCGTCCATTAAATGTGCTCCCGCGCCGCTTTAGCCCTGTCGAAAAAAAACGAAAATTAAAATGAAAGAGAGGAACACGACACCGCCCGCCGCCCGCCGCCCGCACGGCCTTGCCCCGACCACCGCACTCTGCCTGCACGACCTCACCTCCGCACAGCCTCGCCCATTCACCTGCCCCACTAAGCCTCATCCCCCCCCTCACCCTTGCTCGAGCTCGCAGACTGGCCCCCCTCGCTCGACCTCCAAACCCCACCACCACCGCAGCCCCCCCCCCCCCAAGACGATGCGGCTGGAGAAAAAAATTGAAACAAAAATCTCAGAACAAAAAATACAACATCACCCGAGATCTAAATGCAACAAACGAAGAAACACAATGCAACAAGGATGAGATTCCACCCAGATACACATAGGACCTACTGCAACATCAACCAAAAGGCTAATGCAACAAACGAAAGAAACCACTGAAACATGGTGAAAAATAAACATCTAACCTACTGCAACATCAACTAAACACTAATGCAAACATCAACCACAAGGCTAATGCAACAAACGAAGGAAAACCATTGAAACATGGTGAAAAAATGAACCCTAACCCACTGCAACATCAACAAAACACTAAATGCAACATTCAGATAAACCCATTGCAACATGGTGAGAGGTGAACCCCAAGATCTCACTGTGAACCCCTATCCATCGCAACATCCCATAGATTTCGAAGGAGAAGGAGGTAGAGGAACATATCCAGATGAGGGAGGAAGGGTAGAGAGGCCTCAGATCCAAAGTACTCCTCACCTACCTCGTCATATCCATGCCATCATCGTTGTCTCCGGATACATGGAGGTGAGAAAAGCGAGGGAGAGAGAGCAGGGAGGGAGGGGAGGCGAGCTGCTCGTCAGAAGCTGCCGCCGCCGACCCCCACTCCGGGTGCGCACGACAGAGAGAGCAGGGAGGGAGGGAGAGCGATGTACGGCGAAGGAGGGATAGAGAGCAGGCAGGGTGGCCGAGGGGAGGTGAGCGGCACGCAGGTGCGTGGGCGGCAGCAGCGGCAAGGGGGAGCAATGTGGCGAGGTGGAAGCAGTAGCGGCTTGCGGGCGCAGGGAGAAAAAAAGAGCGAGACGGAAGGGATGGAGAAAACGAGGGAGGAAAGAGCGAGAGCGGGGCACTGCGGTCCAGTGGGCCGTCCGCACGTGTCCGGTGCCGTCAGACGAACGGCACGTAGCATTACCGTATAATAAAACGTCGCTTAAGCCCTAGGCAGCGACGGATGCATGTTGGTAATATAGGCTGACTAAACGCGGCAGCAGTTACAGAGTTTGTGTTTGCTACAAAAACGTGACTTGCACGTTGAGCATCGAGATCATATCGTGAAAATAAACAAACTCTATACTACCTCTATTCTAACACGCGTCACGGTAATATAATGATGGCCTTGAACACGATCGATCCATCATCACACAAGGACATTACAGTACGTACGGGCGCTGCATTAATATTTTAACTCCCGCTTTCGGCCAACGATGATAGACGCCGAGCGTACGTAAGCATGATGCTGGTCATGCTCATGCATGATGTGTCATTGCTTTCATCAGCAAATTGAATTAGGCAACCGATCGAAACTTGACTGGCAAGCTTAGCTTACTGCTCCGCGGTTCATCCAGCAATTCAGAAAGGGCACAAAGTTATTCTATGCCGTCACCGCCGTTCTTTCGTGAAAGTTATTACTGTACTAGTACTTTTTATGCCGTCACCGCCGTTCTTTCGTGAAAGTTATTACTGTAATACTTTTTTTTTCAGCAACGGCAATAGGTAAGAAAAATTAAATTAAATTAAATTAAGCCTAGAGACTGTAGAATGACATGAACTTTTAGATAAACTGAGGAGAACAAAATGGAACAATATATTAAGCCTAGATCGAGATTGAACACTTTCTCACTTTAATATAAATTTCTTGCCTCGCATTGCTAAAATTCACTAAAAGTTCATCTAAATTTCCAGAGTCGTCACTTGAAAGAAAATGTCCATTATACGTTAGTAACAATTATTCACTTCGGGTCATTAATATTAAAAAAACTACCCCTCTCCTCTAGATTATAAGACGTTTTGTCCTTTAATTTCTAGATATATTACTGCATATCTAGATACAGTGTATATCTAAATACATAATAAATATGATGTATATAGAAAATCTAAAATATCTTATAATTTAGAATGGAGGAAGTAACTCACAATATAGGTGCATGTGTGTGAATCATGCGTGTGGGGAGGGAATTTAGTGTCACATATAATGATGGTGATGACAATATCAAACTATGTTAGGAATAGAAATCGGAAGAGCAAAAATCCTAATGATTTATGAAGTTACGATGTATAGGATGCAACAAGAATTAAGAAGGTTCAATTCAAAACACATTAGAACAACATGAAGGTACAAAAGAAAAACAATTCTCGAATATGCAAAAGGTTTTCACATCTTTGTTTTAAAATCATGGAAATGGTGAAAGTTACAATGACGCGTCACAAAAATGGCACACTAGTGGGATATTATCTGCTCTGCCCTCTCTAGCGGAAGGAGATCAAGAGCCATTATTCACTAATCATGTTACCTAGCCATTATCAGCGATCAGGTAGGTAGTATTCATCCCTAATCATGCTACAAAGAGAAAAAAATATAAAAATATGGATAAAGACAAGTGTTTTTGCATATACTCTGTTAGAAAATGAACAAAGCAAAGGTAGGTAATGTTTATTACTTGTGGCCCCTATACTTATCTACAAATATTATGATATTGCTGCTTACAACTAATAGTAGTCCTTGTTGAGCCCGAAATGATAGATAGGCTTTATTACGCTCTGGGCATGAAGAATTCAACCGTCATCGTCAGTGTCATCCTAAATTTACATCGTAGCCTCCGAAATCGACCACCACTCCCAAATTAAGTACGTGGCAGTGAAAGGTGGAACCATGTTTAACCAGCTGGTGGGAGAGAGGTGATCTGAACTTTGTCAACTCGAGAAACTAGTATACAATTGCTCTGCTTCTGCACGGAGCCGCACTGCTCGCCTTGTGTTAAACGACGGAGCCTGCTATTTCACCTTCGATCACTCTCAGTTAACTAGTATTTAAATTATAAGATCTCGCAAGAAACTACACTTGTTTGTACTACTACTGCATGCCTAAGGACGATTAGTCACGTAAACCTTGTTACAAGTACTAGTAGTAGGTTTATTATTACGCTTACCCATACGTGCGCTCCAATTGGCCGGCCGGAATGTACAATACAATGGACCAACCAATCGTTGTAACCGAAGATCACGAAAGTGAATCTATTATAAGATAAGGTATCACACTCTCATGCGTGACCACGTACGTACTAGAGGCTACTAGCTTAGCTCGTAGAGGACGTACGCAGCTATAAATACACACAGCTGAGCTGAGAGAGCCTGAGCCTTAAGAACACTGAACCGAGCGGTTCTAAGCCTGCTGCTAGCTATATCATTAGCTCAGATCGATCGTTCGTTCAGGCGATCATCACTTTGGACGTACGTACAGACTGGTCACAGACTCACAGTCCATCTGACGGCAGCACGAATATGGACGACACCATGTACAACGCCATCCTGCTGGCGCTGCTGGCCGTGTCCATCCTGACGCTCCTCCGCCCGGGACGCTCATCCCGCCGCCGCCCGCCGCCGCCGGGGCCGCGCACGCTGCCGGTGATCGGGAGCGTGCACCACGTGGTGAACACGCTGGTGCACCGCAGCCTGCGCGACCTGGCGGCGGTGCACGGGCCCATCATGATGCTCAAGGTGGGGCCCATGCCGCTGGTGGTGGTCACCTCGCGGGAGCTGGCGCGCGAGGTGCTCAAGGTGCAGGACCCCAACTTCGCGAACCGGCCCCGGCTGCTCGTCGGCGGCATCTGCGGCTACGGCTGGGCCGACATCATCTTCGCGCCCACCACCGACTACTGGCGCAAGATCCGCAAGCTGTGCATCCAGGAGGTGCTCAGCCCCAAGCGGGTCCTCTCCTTCCAGACCATCCGCGAGGAGGAGGTGGCGCGGCAGGTGGCCGCCATCCGCGCCGCCGCCGCCGGAGAGACGTCGACGCCGGTGAACCTCACCAGGATGCTCTACGACATCAGCAGCCGCACCATCTCGAGGTCGTCGTTCGGGGAGGTGCGCCCGGACATGCCCGTCTTCCAGGACGCCATCAAGCGCGTCATCGGCCTCTCCAGCGGCTTCAACGTGCCGGACCTGTTCCCGAGGCTCAGGGACGTGCTCGGCGAGCTCACCGGGATGAAGCGCAAGCTCCGGGAGATACACCGCACGTTCGACGCCATCCTCGTCGACATCATCGCCAAGAGGCGCAGGGAGCGCGCACAGATGGTCGCCGCCGGCAAGGAGGTCGTCGACGAGAACGTCGTCGACGTCATGCTCACGCTGCAGAAGAACGACCACGCGTGGGGCTTCCCAGTAACGGACAACACCATCAAAGCTGTCGTCTTGGTTGGTATCTTTACTACTGCATCTCTTTTTTTTTTTCTTCTTTTGTATTATCTTTTGATTTGTGGTGATTCGATTCCATCGACAAAAAATTATTTTGCATGATGCAACACCACGTACGTTCTGACGTACAGTATAAGTACTGTAACGAGTATCTAGTATATAACTACATATATATAATATACACAGGATATGTTCGCCGGCGGCACGGGCACGTCCGGCTCGTCGACGGAGTGGGCCATGTCGGAGATCGTCCGGAACCCCCGCGTGATGAAGAAGCTGCAGGAGGAGATCCGGCGGACGTTCCGCGGGAAGGAGACGATCACGGAGACGGACCTCCGCCGCAGCGACCTCAAGTACCTGAAGCTGGTGATGAAGGAGGCGATCCGGCTGCACCCGGCGGCGCCGCTGCTGGTGCCCCGGGAGAGCATCGACACGGCGGAGGTCGGCGGGTACGAGGTGCCGGGCGGGTCGCGGATCGTGGTCAACGCGTGGGCGATCTCGCGGGACCCCCGGTACTGGAAGGACCCCGAGGAGTTCAGGCCGGAGCGGTTCGCCGAGGACGGCGCCGTCGACTTCTACGGCCTCCACTTCGAGTTCACGCCGTTCGGGGCCGGCCGCCGGATGTGCCCCGGGTATAACTACGGGCTGGCCGGCATGGAGCTGGCGCTGCTGCAGCTCATGTACCACTTCGACTGGAGGCTGCCCCCCGGCGTGGACGAGCTCGACATGGAGGAGGCCATGGGGCTCGGCGTGCGGAGGAAGAACCCTCTCATGCTCTGTGCTACTCCCTACGTCCCTGAACCGGCCATGCCCGTGGGTTAGCTAGTTCGTATATATGTGGTGGACCTCTCGACTTTGGCATATATGCACCTCTGGAACAAGCTAGCTTAGTTTACATAGTACATACCAACCATGAATGCATGCATCCACACGTGTTGGCGTTTATGTACATAAAATATATCTCGCCGTATATATATGAGGCTATGAGTCGTTTTGTTGCAAAAAAAGGGGCGCCGCCACTTAGTATTTTCGGTATGTTCTGATTTCCGGTTTTGGAGTCCCCTGATGTGCTTAACGACTTTAGTTCTCGCTGGCATGGTACAAGTGGATGATTAATCGTTAATTTTTTCTAGGCCCTGCATGCTTGTAGTAATTTCCTACCGTACGTCATACGTGGATTAAGAAATGTAACGAGAAACTCAAAGTGATGACAATGAAGTTAAACTCCCAAGGTGATTTCATATGAGATTTCGGCACTTAGGATGCATAGGCAAAGGGCCCCTTGTACATCCAACGGTAATATACGCCTATCTTAAAGACAACTTTAACTACGGTATTATAGTCGTTGTTGTCCACAATCGTGTCATGGCAGTGCCATTGCCGCAGCAGATCTCATTCTGGGCTCGGTGTCCTCTCTCCAGAAATGGGCCAGTACTACTACAGAAATGGGCTCGGTATCTTCTCTCCAGAAATTGCCCAACTCTTGAACAACGGGAAGGCCGCCGCCTCCGGTGGCCCGGTGTCCTATCAATTACCGACGTTGCTATTACTACTGTACTCACCAACGGCGCCACTACCGTTGCAACCTAGGAACACCCGCTCCAAACAGACACGGGACCTTTTGCTTGTAGGTCAATAATCACCTCATCTAGTCATCCGCTCACGAAGATGTACCAAGCCTAGCTTTAATCCATTTTAGGTGTCCAAATCATGAACTCATCTGCTCACGACGGTATACCGAGCCTTAACCAATTTTAGGCGCCCTAATCTGAACTAGTGATCCTCTGTTTTAACCCCATGTGTTCTAACCCGGGTCGGAGTGTTAGTTAGAACACAGTCGGAGATACGGAGGCAAATGCACGCTAATAACATTATTAACACATGCCCCAGAGTCTCTCCACGTTCGTCAGGTCAGCCGCTGTGGCATTGCCTCCATGACCGGCGGCCACCAAGAAAGTTTATGTAAGATGCAGAGATAAACAGAAGCACTGCCAGGTCGAAGGCTCTTGATAACAAAGGAAAAGGGCCTATGTATATTCATTTGTGAGCTTTCCCGAACTCACCTTCGTCCAAACTCCAAAGGAAACAAGGTGCAATCTACCAAAAAGTACACCCACATCCTACACAATCTCATGGAGACAAATGCCCCCCTCCGGCAAAACAGCTCCCCGGCAAACCGCCTCCATCTAACGCATGCCCCTCAATTGCTGTCGGTAAAGTCTGCGTCAATCACATCACCCTCGTCTCCTGGCTTCTCAGACGTGCCCGCAGCAGAGCCAGCAGAGGCATCAGCACCAGAGGTAGGTCCTGCGCCCGGAGCACCCTGCTGGCTGTAGAGGGACTGCCCAATCTGCATGACTTCCTGGTTCAATGCACCTATGGCGTCCTTCATTGTCTGTGTGGAGCCACCAGCAACAGCATCCTTGAGCTCTTGCAGCTTCGACTCGACCTTCCCCTTGACCTCACCTGGGACCTTGTCCCCTAGTTCCTTCAGTTGCTTCTCGGTCTGGTAGATGACTGACTCAGCTTGGTTCTTAGTGTCAATGGCGTCTCTCTTCTCCTTGTCCTCCTTCGCAAACTTCTCAGCTTCGTCAACCATCCTCTCCACCTAGACGGTTTTTGATTGACACAAGTTCAATTGATCAGAAACGTCAAAAACAGTACAAAAAGCAGTGAGACCTAAAGTACCCAAAAACATGAGCTTAAAATATGACAGTATATCAATTGCTCAAGACATACCTCGTCCTTTGGCAGAGTGCTGGCCCCAGTAATTGTAATATCCTGCTTCTTGCCTGTACCCTTGTCCACAGCAGTGACAGAAAGGATACCGTTAGCATCAATATCAAACTTGACTTCAATCTGCGGAACACCACGTGGGGCAGGAGGGATTCCATCAAGCCGGAAGCTACCAAGAGACTTGTTGTCTCTCACAAACTCTCTTTCCCCTTGGAGAACATTGATCTCCACACTAGTCTGGCCATCAGCAGCCGTTGAGAAAACTTCAGACTTGGAGGTAGGCAGAGTCGTGTTCCGTGGGATAATCTTTGTCATAACACCACCCAGTGTCTCCAAACCAAGGGACAAGGGGGTCACATCAAGAAGGACAATGTCACTAACATCACCAGACAAAACTCCAGCCTGTAGTAAAAAACTTCCCACTCAGAAGACCATTCCATAATGCAATGTAGGAGTAAATCCAAGCAAAAGTAGAACATACTCCGAAATTTGTCAACAGGGTAATGTTCTCATTTCAAAAGGTTTGGACAGAATTTTGCAAGAATTGTCATTCTAAATATAGTGTTGTGACATATTTGGTTGCATACTTCCAAATAAGTTAGTTATAACCAAAACAAGAGTTGCTTGTAAACTGACCTGCACAGCTGCTCCAAGCGCAACAACCTCATCAGGGTTGACCGTCACATTGGGGTCCTTTCCTGTCATTTTCTTGACAAGCTCCTGAACAGCTGGTATTCTAGTTGAGCCACCAACAAGAATAACCTCATCAATATCTTTGAACTGCAACTTTGCATCTCTAAGGGCATTGTCCACAGGGGTCTTCAGCCTGAATGACAATTTGACAAAAACAAAATATCAGCAACAAGTACTAATCTTCAATCCAATAGGACCATAATCACCAAATGCTAGCTGTCAAAAGCATGCACAATTATTTATGTACATCTATAATCTTTGATCTGACCATGCAATCATGGGCCATAATTATGTACCTGTCAAGGAGATCTGAGCATAGCTCTTCAAATTTAGCCCTGGTAAGGGTAGTTTCAATATGCTTGGGGCCATCTGCAGTAGCTGTAATGAAAGGCAAGCTGAAGGAACAAATAAAAAAATTAGAACTGAAAAAGCACAAAATACACTTTTCAAGGATGTTTGTGCCGAAAAAAAAAAAAAGAACCTTATGTTTGTTTGGGTCAAAGATGACAGCTCCATCTTTGCCTTCTCAGCTGCTTCTGTCAATCGCTGCAGAGCTTGCTTATCTTTTAGCAGGTCAATACCCTCATCATTCTTGAAGTTCCCAGCAAGCCAATCGACAATTCTCTGAAAGCATATATGGCATTATAAAGACATGCGTTTTGAAGAAACTTTAGTTATCACATCCACAGCAACCACTTAAGATTACTGTGCCACTTATGATTAATTACAGTTCTACAGGGAAAAAACTACCAAATCAAGTTCAGAGTATATAGAAGTTGCACTATCAACCTCATAATATGTAGTCTTTCTTACCTCTTTGACCCCCATCAAATTTAACATATTCGACAAATAGTGGATTCTAAATATCACATATAACCTCATTGAAAAGAAAGAGCATAAAATACTTGGTGCATACTGCATAACTTGCACACTGGCACACTGCATTGCTAAGTGCTGATGGTAACATTACTGTGAGCTCCCAGAAGAACCAACACAACTAACATGTACAATACCAAAAAATCAAGAACACACTGTCAACATTAATATGCACCCTGGGGTGAATTCTAGCACAGTACATGTTTTTTAGTATCATAAGTTTGACTAATATGTAGATAAAAAATATTAATATTTATGATATCAAATAATCCATTAGATTAATTATGAAATGTATTTTCATAATAAATTAATTTGGAGTAATAAAGAATATTCCCTAGAAATTTGGTCAAACATGAACTACTTTGTCGGCTGCATTCTTTCCTGAACAGAGTAACTAATAAATTACTCAATCCAAAAACTACATTTACTGTCTTGATGGTTACATTGTCAGTCTCCAATAGCAACTTTTTGTGTTTCTGGTTGAAGAACATAATAAAATGGGTACTTCTGCGTAGATTATTAATTGCCACAGTTCTCTAAGGTTCATGTCATACATATCAAATCTTAAAACAGATTAATATAGGATTTTCTTATAAGAAAAGGTAAAACATGCAGTTGCAAATACCCTATTGATGGATAGCCTCACAGACATGAGATTACACAATGAAGTTCATGTGCCAAGAGATAGGGGAAGAGAAAGAAAATGTAGAAACCTTTGGAGTTGCAGTCAAAAAGGAAAATGCATTTTCTGTTGAAAAATAATGACCAATGACTAACCTTGTCAAAGTCATCGCCACCAAGGTGAGTGTCACCCGATGTAGACAGCACCTCAAAAACACCATCACCAACTTCAAGAACTGAAAATACCAAGGGAAATCTATGATCCAAGAGACAAGCCAACAATTTCATTTAAAACATCTCTCTACAGGTCAGGGGAATTACAACAAAAAAAATGTGGAACGTGATGATAGATTCAAACTTTCATGGTACTTCGGCACCTTTTGGTTTTAGGGTTTGCTAGGATTTTATTTGAGATTCTTTTCTCCATCAAGATTATCATGTAATTCTGTACGAAACATCCAATCTTACCTCTCATATTGTTACTCTTCATCTCCACAGGATTCCACTCCCACATTTTCATGTAAACCCAGTCCCTTTTTACTCCCATGTTCCAACTTCCAAATGTAACTACACTGCTACATATAAGCACAAGGTAATACTATAACATTGCTCCCAACCTATTATTGTGTTTGCATGATAACTCACTATTTCCCTTCATTTTTTGTTGTTTTTCATGGCAGCTTCAATGACAAATTGATTGCCATCGAATTTTTCTATAGACCTATATAAGCTGTATTTTATTCAAGCCATGTATAAATCATCCACTAGCCAAAAGCAGGATATCCTGCCTTAATTTCGAATCAAGATATGTTTAGAACCATGATTTCAGACACAATACAACTGTAGGTACTGGAAAAGATTGTAGCCCAAATCTTTCCAGACAGAGGGTTTAGTATCTGTTAAACATCCTATACTGGTATGTAATGCAACATTCTACGACATTCTACGGAAGCTACCTCAACTTATAAATAACTATGTGATAATGTTAACATACAGATGACTGTGGAGAGCTAATCACACAGGAAATTGGTCTGAAGTCTGAAAATCTCTTAGTACATATTCAAAGAAACATAAAAAGGACAAATACCTGAAACATCAAAGGTGCCACCTCCAAGGTCAAAAACCAAGATTGTTTCATTGTTCTTTTTCTCAAAACCATATGCTAGCGATGCGGCGGTAGGCTCATTTATAATACGCAGAACCTCCAGTCCAGCAATGCGACCAGCATCTTTGGTTGCTGTCCTTTGTGAGTCGTTGAAGTATGCTGGAACTGTGATCACTGCCTTTGTGACCTTGTCATTCAAAAACTTTGATGCATCATCTACCAGTTTTCTCAGCACCTAGAAGATATAAAATGTACAGCAGCCAGGGTCAGAAACAGTAGGTACAATCAAAATTACATCTTGCATGCAGTTAGTTTTGAAGGGTACTCATATATGTTACAATTCTTATTATCAACAGAATTATCATAACAAAATGGATGACATGCAGAGTGAAGTGTATGAAGAATATTATTGTGTTCCAGAAACAAAAAATGCACAATACTATGTGACAGAATTTGTGAAATTCAACCAACATAAGTCACGAAACAACCATCAACCATGCTTTGAATTAGGTACACAATAAAAAGAAGCTAAGGCAAAATATTGAGCTCCCATCCAGCAATCTACAGAAACAAAACCAATTAACCCTGACAAGAAATTAATTTTCAAGATAATTATGGCTAACAGATTGTCATTGAACTAGCAGCACCGTTTTTTAAAAAAAAAGTAAATGCAGCTAAATAATTCTAATCACGAAAGTCCACTAAATTATAAGACAGTTATCTACTGGTAAAAGGTACTCCTGCAAGTCTAGCACACTACAATAAATGCACCAAATCCGTTGAGATACCTGATTAACTGTACACTGTCAAAATCCAGGAAACAGAGTAACAACTAACCAACACAGGTACTGCAGATACATTCGGAATTAGTGCTAAACCTGTGCAGATATCTCCTCAGCTGCGAACTGCTTGCCAATCGCCGGGCAATCGAGCTTGACGTTGCCGTTGTCGTCCCTGATGACGCGATAGGAGACCTGCTTGGACTCCTCGTCGACCTCGTTCATCTTGCGGCCGATGAAGCGCTTGACGGAGAAGAAGGTGTTCTCCGGGTTGACGACGGCCTGGCGCTTGGCGATCTGGCCAACGAGGCGGTCGCCGGACTTGGTGTACGCCACGACCGAGGGCGTGGTCCGCGCCCCCTCGGCGTTGGTGACGATCGTGGGCTTGCCGCCCTCCATGGCGGCCACCGCGGAGTTGGTGGTCCCCAGGTCGATGCCTACCACCTTCTCGCAGGCCACCCGCAGCGGGCGCCACCGGCGGCCGCGGCCGTAGACCGCGGCGGAGATGGAGGGCCGGCTCCGGCGGGGGCCGTGGTGGGCCGCGAAGAATGGGGTCGAGGTGGGGAACGTCGTGGTCGCCATGGGCCGACGGCGGTGCGAGGAGAGGTCGTCTGACCAAGTTCACGAAACCCTAGGAAGGGGGAGGAGTGAAGAAGGGCGGATTGGAGCGTGCGGGCGATGGGATTTTTGTTTGGTTTTGGGGGTTAAGACCCTGGGAAATGGCGAGAGGTTGAGGAAGAGATAAGGAAAGGAGGAGGATTTTATAGGGCTCACTAGTGGGGAGCCTCGTGAAGCTGTGGTTGTTGCATCGCATCTCGAAGGTGGTATACGGTTCTGGAAGCGGCGGGCCGGGGGCGCTCGCAGGAAGTTAGCGGAGGCGTTGAGAAGAATCAGAATTCAGAAGCAGCCTGATTGGGCTTGTCTCCATACTATACGACGGCGGGGTCAGGCCGGCGGGCCTGTTCACATATCGTTCTCACAAATAAATCTGAATTTTTTTGCGATTATAAATTTGGATTTTAGACTACTCTATCTATCTGTTCCCTTTTAAACGTGGCTATATATGATGGTGGTTAAATTTTATTAAATTTAATTAGATTTGTAGAAAATATTAACCATATTTGTAACTTCGAATAAGTTTATAGTATAAAAAAAATAGATAGATTCAAGATCTATCTAATGTAAATTAATTTAGTCAAAGTTGAATACATTTGACTTGTCGGTAGGTGAGAACGGCAGTTAAAAGTAGATGGGGGAGTATACAATGATATAAAATCTATATTTTGAATTAAGAAGGAAAGATTTTTATATTTTATTTTATTATTTCCTTGCAAAACAAAAATCCTTGATAGATTTGTGGATTCTAGAATCCAAGTTTATCATTTTCCTATTTAGTTTTAATTACATTTAGATATCAAAAGGCCCAACTAGAGATGGCAATGGACTCAATCCTCAATTTTTTCGGGAATTCTCCTACTAGACCTTGTTGTTTGGGAATAAGAATTAGGCAATCTAGCCCCGTGTTGTCGAGGCTCGGAGGTCATGGATCAACGTATTTTATTTTATCTATACTATATTCGCATTTGCCAATAGATGGTATAACCGTATAAGTCAACTCAAATATTTTTCTACTATTATAGACCACAAACACTATCAAACATACATAAGATTGAAAATGGCTCGTTGTCGGGCAACCTAGGCGGTTTCTCCGCCCTTTTGACTCTAGACGTTAGGAGTAATTTAATCAGTTGTATTTCCTCAGGGACAACAATGGCGACAACACATTCTCCATTCCTGAATGGGTTTCTTTGTCAACAATGAGATCACGAACAAGTTCGCCAACCAGAGACTTCAGCAATTGGATCTCCACCAGAACCGCCTCTGCGTGTGGATCACATCGCTTGGTAAGTGGTAACCTCGTCAGCTTTATGGAGCTCCGAGTGAACCGCAATAAGTTTACCGGGCCGTTGCCTGATTTCATGAGCATAAAGATGTTGGTGCATACGGGGAACGATTAGCAAGTACTACAACTTCTATATAAAAAGTATCTCCATTTAACACCATACATATAAGAATGATGTGATTTTTGTAAGATGACAAACGCTTGTAAATGATTATATATTGTTGAAACTTTATTTAATTTTTTGAGAATCTTAACGACCTCCAATGAAAAAAAAAAAACTAAAAACTAGAAAGTCGTAGATCTCATCGAATGTTACAATTTTCATATGGAAATCATCTACACCCAAGATCATATGAAAAAGGTATATTTATTTTGCCTAAGGGTTATTCAGTTTGCCAGGAATTACTCCAGGGATAATTCCAAGTTGAAACTGTTTACTAGTTTGTATAAGATTTAACTCCCAAAAGAATTCCTAGCCTCGTTTTGTCTTAACTTACTACTATTAACATGGAATGTGTTGCATGCATTTTGCAAAACAGCGTTGTTTATAACTATATACATGTTGCATGATGCAATTTAATGCATTGCAACCATCATCTGATGGTTCATGCTTTCAATCTATTAGGGTTTCGTTGTCCGTGTAAGCAACTAGAGTGCTGAAAATGATGGTAGTGATCCACGAATAGCTTGTGCATAGATATTGTAGAAGTTTGTATGTAATTTACAGTTATGTTGACACAGCTTCATATAATAGATTTTTAGAAAATGGATTTCAATAGTTCATAAATACGACAACATTACTAACAGGACATGCACGCACGAAACTAAAGGGGTGCGAAACTACAATCGATTGCGCCAATTCATTCTTTTATCAACTAATGTTAGTCTCAAAAGACATGCACACATGATGCACTGACCTAGTACCTATAGACGTAGAACATAGAGAAATAGATAGTTAAATCTGCCCTTAGGAGCATGTGCTCCCACCCAATACATCAGTGATCCAAAGGCGTATTGGATGGGAGCACATTCCTCTAAAGGCAAAAAAAATCTGTCTTCGAAAAACCATAGCTACAATGATATCGGTGACACTGAAAGCCTTATCAGACATCCTCGGCGAAGAATAGCTCATGATGCTTGTCATGTTGAGCTTGGGGTTCCCATCAAACCAGATATCAACGTTCTTTGCATGAATCTTGGTATGGTTCCCCTCTAGGTCATTGTCAGAAACATCGAGGTGAAGCAATGATAGCTTGGCGACGGATGATGGGATTGCTTCAATAACGTTGTTGCCCAAGATGAGTATATCGACGAGTGATGTCAGTGACGCGAAGATGAGGGCCATGGTGCTGATCAGGCCCATACGACACAGGTTGAGCCTCTTGACCTCGCCATCATTGCCATTGCCACAATAGACAACGTCCCACCCATGGCACAGGCTGTTCCGTCTCCAAGAACGCGCGAGCATATCAAGGTAGTTGAAGTCGATATCAACGCGTGGGTCATACAGGTCGTAGTCCTAGTGGCAGATGCTGTCGTTGGTGGCCGTATCATCCATGTTGTTTTCTCACTTTGTCGATGAACCTGTCTGTTGTCAGCTAATGAGAGCATTGATAGGTTTTTCATGCTCGTGAAGTTAGGCAGTGGCCCGGTGAACTCATTTCCACTCACTCGGAGCTCCACCAAGTTGATGAGTTACTAAAAGGGATTAAACTGCTCAGAATATATCCTATACCATACCACATAGTTTTCTATATTTGATTCTCTCGAATTTGTATTTTCGGACAAAAGCGAAAATGGTATGTAACATGGTATGGAAAAATCAAAGGAATTAAAAACGGTTAGGTATTGTTCCGACATTTTCTACGTTTCCACATTTTATATTGGGATATCTTGTTTTTGAAATACAATATACTATATACTGTTTTGGTCCACTAGAAGTATATATACTGTACTATACACTGTACTACTACTATGTAGTTATTTTTTTCAACGAAAGAAGAATTATATATTATATGATAGCTGGGTACATCAACACGTTACAAGCACTCCAAATTATAAAAAATACTTATGTTATGAATAGTCCAACTCAAAATCTAACGTGTTAAATGCTTTGCAGTGTAGATGGCCGCATAGACAAACACTCGGCAACTAGCCTGAGTATAAATGCCTAACGGATGACGACCAATATTTCTGTAGGTGGAATTGAGAAACTTCTTCTTTCTGATGTCTTTCTTCTTCCTTATGCAACCTGAATATTATTCTCCCTAGTCCTTCCTTATCTAACTATAATAAAACGAAGAAAGGATCAGAAACTTATTCTATAAAGGTGACATTATTTCGGCTTAATACCATTCAAAAATAAAAGTCTCCATATCATTGTATCAATGAAGATGTTGACGCTAAAATTATCGTGCTCCTCTAACGGAGCCGCCATACAGTTTTTTATGCACACAAGTTCCCCGACTGCGAGTGGCAATTGAAGCACGCGGCGTCGCCAGGGTCCAGGGATGTTGAGGCCTCTGCCAAACGACCAGCATGCCTCCCGCGGATTGAACACCAGAGACCAGACCCGTACCCGGCTGCCGGCGCGTCCTCCGGCGATCCCCACGCCGTTCCCGATGCCTCTTCCGCCGCGCCGGCTCCTCGCGGGCCACTCTAATGCCACTCCCGCCACCTCAGATTCCGGCATGGTCAAGCTCCTCGGCGACATCCTCCACCACACCGCGCCGTCCACCTGGCCATCCGCCCTCGCCGCGCCTCTGCTCCGCCAACGCCTCGCCCCCGCGCACGTCTCGTCCCTCCTCGCCCTCCCGGCCTCTCTCCGCCGGCCCGACCTTTCCCACCGGTTTCTCCTCCTGTTGCCTTCCCGCCTCGTTTCCCCGGTCTCCCTCTCCCTGCTCGCCCTCTCCTTCCTCTCCTTGTCTCCTTCGTCCCCGGCATCCTCCCCGCACGCCGCCTCCCTGCTCGTCTCCCTCGCGTCATCCACCTCGTCCGGGTCCTCCTCATTTTCATCTATCTCACACGCTAATGCACTCGCCACCTTCCGACCTGGCGCCGCCACCGCCGCCACCACGCTTCTTGCCTCCTCGTACCTCCGGCTCCGTCGCGCCCGCGACGCTGCCGACGTCCTCCGCCTATCCCTCTCGTCTGGCATTGCGATGAAGCAATACACCGCATCGCAGATATTATTTGCTCTCATTAAGATCCGGCAGTTTGCTCTTGCCCGCGACCTGTTTGATGAAATGCTCCGATTCAGATTTCCCTTGGATGAGTATGTTTACACGGCTGGAATTCGGGCCTACTGTGAGATGAGGAATTTGGATGGCGCAAGGGGACTGTTGGCGAGGATGGAAAGCAAGGGTGTCAAGGGCAGTGCTGTGCCATACAATGTGTTGATGTATGGTCTCTGCAGAAACAATCGTGTTCTCGAGGCAGTGGAGGTGAAGAACAGCATGGTGGGGAGAGGTATTGTCGCTGATGAAGTTACGTACCGGACTCTAGTTTATGGGTTTTGTCGGACTGAGGAACTTGAAATGGCATTGGAAATGACTGATGATATGCTTAGTCTGCACTTTGTGCCATCAGAGGCCAGTTGCTCGTTTATGCTTGATGGACTACGAAAGAGAGGGCACATCGACAAGGCATTCAGGTTAGCTTGTCACCTGGGTGAGTTGGGCATGGTGCCAAACCTGTTTGCATGTAATGCATTGATTGATAAACTGTGCAAGAACGGAAGATTTAGGGAGGCAGAAAGGCTCTTCACAGGGATGGCAAACAAGGGTCTAGAGCCAAATGAGGTGACCTATGCTATCCTCATACATTCCCTGTGCAAGAGGGGAATGATGGATGAAGCACTTTGCATGTTTGATAGGATGAAGGAGAAGGGAATCAGAGTGACAGTTTATCCATACAACTCTTTAATTAATGGTTATTGCCAACATGACGATTTTCGCCGGGCAAGAGGTCTTCTTAACAAGATGGTTGAGAAGGGATTGGCACCAAGTGCGGCATCATATTCCCCCCTTATAGCTGTTTTATCTCGGAAAGGGGATCTGGCCAGTGCAATGGAGCTCCACAGGGAGATGGCCAGGAATGATGTTTCAGGGAATGTATATACATTTACAGCACTTATCAGTGGTTTCTGCAAGGACGGAAATATGGATGAAGCATCTAGGTTGTTTGATAAAATGATAGACAGTTCCATAGTACCAAATGAAGTGACTTTTAATGTTATGGTTGAAGGGTATTGCCGTGTAGGCAATGTTAGGAAGGCATTCCAGTTATATGATCAGATGGTAGATAGAGGCCTAACACCAGACAACTACACTTACAGATCACTGATAAGTGTACTTTGTTTGACGCTAGGTGCCATGAAAGCTAGGGAATTTGTTGATGATCTAGAAAACAACTGTGCTATGCTAAATAGTTTTAGCCTTACAACACTTATGCATGGATTCTGCAAAGAAGGAAGATTAACTGAAACGTACCATGTTTGGGATGAGATGAGAGCGCGGGGAGTCAAGCTTGATCTTATCAGTTTTACTGTGGTTGTATATGCAGCTCTGAAACAGCATGACTGGGAGAGAATAAGCATGTTATTTAGGGAAATGAAAAAAAAAGGTGTGAGGCCAGACATTGTGTTCCATACATGCATGATTGATGTGCACTCAAAAGAAGAAAATATAGTTCAAGCTTTAAACCGCTGGGATAAGATGATAGTTGACGGATGCTCTCCAAATGTTGTCACATATACTGTTCTAATTAATCATCTATGCAAGTCTGGGTATTTGAGCAGTGCGGAGATCCTTTGTAAAGAAATGTTAGCTGGGTGCTTCCTTCCTAATAGCTTTACTTATAATTGCTTTCTTGATTATCTGGCAAATGAAGGAGAGCTGGAAAAGGCTAAAGTTCTACACGCAGCCATGCTTGAAGGCTGTTTAGCTAACACTGTGACATTTAACACATTGATCAAAGGGTTCTGTAAGGCTGGGCAGATCCAAGGGGCAATTGACCTTATACAGAAGAATACTGAGAGTGGTTTCTTTCCTGATTGCATCAGCTATTCTACAATAATAAATGAGCTCTGTAAGGTTGGTGACACCAATAAGGCACTTGAGCTTTGGAATGAAATGTTATACAAGGGACTCAAACCTGATATTGTGGCATACAACATTTTGATTCGCTGGTGCAACATTCATGGTGAATTTGATAAGGGCTTAGGAATTTACACTGAAATGGTTAAAAACGGTGTGCAGCCAAACTGGGACACATATAGAGCTCTTTTCTTAGGAGCTTCTTTGATGACCACAAAGGGAAAAACTTCACTATTGACCACCTGATGATAGGGCAATATTTGTTCTCGTCTACTGGAATAGGCAGAATCAAGACGGATGCCACATGCAAAAATCAATCTGGCCCTGAACTGTTGCTTCATATACAAGTGGCTATAAGCCTATAGCATACATGTGCATAACTGCATATTGGCTTTTTCTATGCTTGAGCAGATGGATTCCGGTCTGAGGTAAGACGCCCGCGTTCTTCATCTTTTCTTTTCAACATAGCAGTTTGGTAATTGTTTTGCTAATCTTTACCTCTAAATTACAATTTTGGTACATGTCTAATTTGAGAATGTTATGATTGTAATAGTCCCTAGTTCTTATAATATTTGGTGCTTAGAGAATTGTATTATGCTGTTTCATTTCAGCCAGCTTTTGTTGTCTGTCTTTTTTATAAATATATGAGTTTGCGTGGGTGTTGAACCACTTAAAGCTGATGAAACAAAGATGCTGTCAAAACCTGAGAGAGCTCTGGTCCCTAGGAATTGACAGCAGAGCAAGCAGCTGGGTTCATTGATAAATTGATATCTGATGGTGACTGGTAGAAAAGGGTCACTTTCTTTTGAGATGAAGAATGATGGGTTTTTGTTAGTTGTTAGTCGTTGCTACACCAACAGATAGAATATGGCTCTTTGCTACACCAACAGATAGAATATGGCTGGTCATTTCATTTCATATTCAATGTTAAAAACCTGAATACATACTTTTTTTTTACCTTCTTGTGGTGAGAGAAAACAACACACACCCCCCCCCCACCCACCCCAGTTGCAACTTGCAAGCCTTGGAAATCAATTAGATTAGATGTGCCTTTGTGTGATGCCATTGGAATTGCCTCAATATTAAACAAATAGGTGGCGAACTGAGAATGGATAGACCAAATGTTGCTTTACTCGTGCTTATCCCATTAAACCATTGTTTAGTTGAGCATGGATCCTTCACTAATGATAGTTGATAGGCATAAATTAGATTAATTGCAGAGAGCATAACTTTAGCATTACACTAAGGCATCAAGTACAGGTTCTGTGTCAATTTGTTGGTGTCAGGACTCAGGATGAATTTGTCCGTGAAACTTTTGTGACATCTTTACCTGCCATATCATTCGAAACCATATTATTTAACTATGGATATGAAGAAAGTGGGTGGTGCTGAGCATTTGTTTATCCTATTATGTCCCTAATTCTTGATTTCTGTCAGGTGACGGACTCTTCGTCGGTTCCCTACTAAGAATATGAATATGAAATGGCCAGGCGGCAGGTTTGAAACCTGTAGAAGGTAGCAGCTGCTTGCTGGTTGCTAAAGAGCACGCAAACTACAAGCCACGAACGGCTGAACTGCAAGCTGCCCACAGGCTTTCAGGTGACTAGGTGAGTCTGAAACCCTGCAAGTTCCAATGGCATGTTCTCTCTCTCGATCGCCATTTCCAAGCTGTACATGAATTGCGTCCCATGGTCAGTCGAATTATGCTTGCAAACATTGGCCTATGCATATGAAAATTCACATTGGTACATGGATTTGTAAGCTTGTGCTGCAACCAATAAGTATCAGTGCTAGCTAGCTGGGTGATGATATGTTTGAGCTGGGAGCAGGCTTGTTAGGGACACACACACACAGGAGAGGAGACGTCCCCAACATGGCAGCTTCCTTCCTTGTGTGAGTTGTGGGTCTGAACGCCACCTGATGCTTCTGCCAACATCCATGCTCGTCCTAGCTAGTGCTAGTGCCCATACAGCCATACCTCAGAAATTTATCAACTGAAAATTGAAATGGAATAGCTTAATAAATGCTTTTCATGTGCTGTTTAGAGTATTTTTTTTTCATGTAATACTTTAGCAAGGCTGCTCGTGACATGTAAGCATGCAAAACCTGTAGTCTTCAATCACATTTAGTCAGCCGAGTGTTCTGAACTAGGTTCAGTTCTCAGAGGTATTATGTTATTTATATGTGAATATAATAGTAGACGAGAACCAGACCATACTCATTTAACTAGGTTTAAATTGCTTCAATTTAGATCTTTGAGTGCAGCTAGTAAGAGGCAAGAAATCGATTCAATTTAGGTTGCTACGTAGTATCCTTTGGGGTATTTCCTTTTCCAGCAATGGAGTTATTGTGCATATTGATGTTTTCAGACTCTTGAATTAGTTAACCTGAGAGAACGTAATGCTAATAAATTGGTGTCAGAAGGGTATTGTGGTACCAATAATGTATCTAGGCAAGTGAGTGATCCAATAAGTTCAGGATTTTGATTTGGAGTCTGGATGGCGTTCTAGAAAAATATAAATCATATTCCTGTTTGCTTGAGCTAAAGGTTTTTGTTTTGGCAACCACTATTTAATTGACAAAATCAGACTTCTTTCAACAATTTTGATTTATGAAGACTTCTATTTATAAGTCCTGCTATTTACTTTCTTGCTTGAAAGGACTTGAAAACCAAAATACTGTAGAAACGATCAATTTTGTGGACATGGAGACAAGAACCTCAGATGGATTTTGTACATAAGCAAGCTGCCCCTAACTACCCAAACTTTATCTCCGTGTTTATATTGAGACATGGTTTTTGTTTTTGGCAAACCACTAATTAATTGATAATTAAGCTTCTTGTCAACAAATTTGATTTACTGAAGACTTCTATTTACAATAGTCACAGCATTTACTTTCTTGCATGAAAGGACTTGAAGATCTATGTCGATGATCAAAGGTGTGGACATGGAGACAAGAACCTCAGATGGATTTTGTACATAAGCAAGCTTAACTACCCAAACTTTATCTCAGTGTTTTAGATTTAGACATGGTTGTTCAGTTTTTCAAACCTATCTCCATTCTTTACTTGAATATATGAAAGCGACCACAAGTTTTAGATGCATTAGTAGCTTTGATATGAGACTGTAAAGTATATAGGTTCATTTACCTTCTGTATATTCCTCAAATACTTTTTTTTTTTTAGTTTTTGTACTGGAGTATAAGTTTGAAATTTTTTGGACGGCCTAGTTTCAGGCATTTTGTGCTCAGGCTTCGTCTTGTCATTGGTTCTATTTGCGTTTGAATAATTTGTCACAGGTATAGCAACCTACTTGGTTGTTTACTGTAAGCCCCATCAGCCAGCAGGCATTGCTGTAACAGTAGCAAACGCTAGCGGTGAAGGGGTGGGCAGCCGCAGGCCGTATCCCAAACACCGACAGGGGACGGGGAACTATGCCCGGGCTGCCGGGCAAACGAACAGCATAGAGCCAAGGCCATAGTGTATACATATGCTTTAACCCTTACAACCACGAAATAAGTATATGTGGTAAAATAGGCTATTAGAAGTACAGATAAATTTTCTCTTTGAAAAACCAAATCATGTTTCAGCATTCGGCTATCCAACAATAAAAGAATATATGGATTGTATATGTTTAAGGTTCATGGAAATGCCATTGACAATGCTGGGTCATTGCCAATGCCAATGCCAGTGATGATTGCCATTATCTAGATGGTTCATTGGGTTTGTTTATGCTTTTGCCGCTGCTTCGGTAACCACAACAAATTCATAGATGTAGTCCTTGCTGCATTGCCTAGCCTTCTTCAGTTGCAGCGTCGTATTTCAGCATATTGATTAGTAAAGTCGTAGTAATACACAGGCTTGGGCACTGTAGCCTTTTGAATTGTCAGGAGACTGCAACAGTTCTCACCACTCAGTTTCATTATATAGAATGAGAAAATTCAGTCAGGAAACCAATGGACCGCCAAGCAGCTTTTGAGGTAAATATGAGCCCCAAACTTCCTTCTGCCTTAACAGTCAGTTTTCCTTATAGCAATTTCACACCTGCATCTCTAAGAGAATCTATCACGGCCTTGACCTTGCCATGGTATTTCTGGTCTCTTGACATGGAGACAGATACTGCAGGGATACCCTTGAACAGCAAGCGCTCTCCAAGCAACTTCCCAATCTTTGCAGCCGCAGCAACATCCCGTGTCGACTCCATGCTTGGCCTCAGGAGTTTCTCCTGAGAGCTTGCAGAGCATGTGACTGTGGCTGTCGGGGTGTGGATGACCTGAGCACTCACAAAATTGTTTGTGAAGTGCATCTTCAAAATATAGGGCTTTAGGAACCTGGTGATTGCAGGAGTCCTAGCTGGTGGAGGAATAACCATATTGCCTAATCAAGCTAACCTGAAAAGGCCCAGAAATCAGACAAGATAATTAACCAATAGAACTGACATTCCATGCAAAAACTTAAAGATGGAACAGGATAAAAAAGCAAAAAAGAAAGAACTGTATCTTATGAACTATAAATCCAGGATTGCATGCAAAATATCAATATCATATAGTGATAGAACAGAGAACTTCAAAGATGCACTTATTTTGTTTTGAAGTTGCTGCCTTGCTACCTCTACCATGTAATTGCACTGATACTACATGATACCTACGCAGTAATGCACAGAGCAATAATATGATTGCCTTGTCTTCCAAAAACCATTCAAGAGTCTACAAAAGAATAGATGGCCCACATTTGGCTTTATCATCCTATAATTCTCATAAATCATCTGAACAAGTCAACATACTTCAAAGTAAAAAATTGAGCCTCTGAAGAACTAATGAGTCAGGTTTAAAAACACTAGATATCAAAATTGATGGAACTATGGACTCAAAGTCATCTTAGAATGGAAAGCCACATCCATTATATGTGGTTGCTGACAGCAGAGTGCTTGTCTTGTCATGTAAACCTTAGTACAGTATTAGCATGTAAGAACAAAATTACTTCAGGAAGGTTGATCTGCGTAAGAATCTTAAATTATGAATGGTACATTTCTTCTCTTCCACAGTAAAAACAGTTTGGTGGTGGCCAGAAGTGCTGGAAATTGTAGTCACAGAGAACGAGATTAAATCATTGAAACACAATTAATAAGTAACAACATTTTCTTATATGCTTGTTCAAGTTGAATAATCATACTTCTGCCAGTCACCACCCCATATCAACTCTTTTCGCAAGAGAAAAGGGAAGATGGGTGGCTTTTCATGTCTATAAACATACTAAAAGTTTAAACTTAGGGTAGATCCATACTTCTGACACCAAATCTGATACAACAAAGCCTCAAGCTAACCTAGGCGGCTAGGACCTATAACAAAGCCACTCTGAGTGGTTCAAGGACTGATGTGATTCCAGGATGAAAGCCCCCCAAAAGATCTCGACTAAACAAGCAAGCCCTTTTTTTTTGTTAATAGAAAAACTTAATAGAAGCAGCATACGATCCACTCTGTGGTTTCTAATAGTGGATATGGCTATCTTGTCATATGAGACTTGCAGATCTCACTTACAAAACCACAAGCAGGAAATGACAAGTTTACTTTAGGAAGATTGTATCAGGTGGGCATCTTTTCTTTTGAATGCTACCTTTCTTTTCTTCCATCCATTGCATAAACAGTTCCACATGGACATTGAATTACTAATTTCTACTTTATGAACCAACACATAATGTGGCATCAAGTTGTTTACAATACTGCAAGCATAATAATCTATATATGGCATGCAGCACCTTCTGTTTATTTCAAACAGAGAAAACGGATGG
The DNA here is from genome assembly GCA_015844335.1 of Chrysopogon serrulatus. Classification (NCBI taxonomy): domain Eukaryota; kingdom Viridiplantae; phylum Streptophyta; class Magnoliopsida; order Poales; family Poaceae; genus Chrysopogon; species Chrysopogon serrulatus. The sequence continues at coordinate 61,710 of JADLZL010007390.1, forward strand.
ACAAGTATCAGATGCACAAACAACCAAGGACCAACACATATTAGCACTTAACATCTAGCTTTTTTTTGCTTGATATAATAACAAACTTGTATTTCAAACTGCTTTTAGGAGATGCAGACTTCTGACAGTATACATATCCTATATACAAAATAAGTACTAAACTTAATGGAAGCCAAGACATAATTCACTGCATTTCGTATTCAACCATAAATAGAAAAGGGTGGCACAGCAGGGTTGGGTAGCACCGCCATAACAATTTTATTAGCTGATTCACTCAAACCCACACAGCATCAGTATTTGAGTCATCAATTCATCAATTTTTTGCTTCTCTATTTCAGTTCTTCTATACAGGTGGGCAGCTGAACTTTGCTAATCGGGGGTTTATTTTTTTTAAAAGATTATTTTATTGTTTTTTAAAAAAACAAGTAACAGCAGGTGCAGGTTAAGATCCAAAAAAGTCGGCCAGCATTATTCTGAACATCGAGGTCGTTCTTCTTGTTTCCACGGGAGCGGTGCTTGCTTCCCACTGGGACAAACCCACGACGGGGGCATCGGCGGAAATCGCCTGCCGCTGCGTGAAACCTAGCGCAGGGGGGCGAGAGATAGGGCGGGGGAGGAAGTGTACCGGGTCAGTCGCGCCGCGGCCGAGGTGCTTCGCGACGGCGGCGGCTCGCAATCGCCGTCGTCGCCAGTGGCACTGGGAAGAGGGAACTATTTATTTCCTTCTCGCCCCCTACTCCGTCGGATACAACAGCCCGCCAACCGCAGCCGTCCGATCCCACAACACGAGCGGTCCGAAACCCTGAGCCTACCGAGCGGAGCAAAACCCTCGCCCTTCCCATATAAATACTCTCCCCTCGCCGCCCGCCGCCACTTCCTTTCTCCTCCCACCTCGGCGGCCGGCCTCCTCCTCTCTCTCTTCACAGGCACGCAGGCCATCGAGGTGAGCTCTGCCGCGCCAGCATCCGCCTCTCAAACCACAGCGCGCGCGCGTGCGCATGTACGTGCACGCGACTCCGTCTCCCTCCGCGCGGATCTGAGTGGTTGCTGTTTGGCTCTCTGCGCAGATGTCGGCCGCGGAGGCGAAGGCGGCGGTGGTCCCGGAGTCTGTGCTGCGGAAGCGCAAGCGGGAGGAGCAGTGGGCAGCGGACAAGAAGGAGAAGGCGCTCGTGGACAGGAAGAAGGCGCTCGAGAGCCGCAAGATCATCTTCGCCCGCGCTAAGCAGTACGCCCAGGAGTACGACGCCCAGGTGAGCACGATTTCTGCACCCCCTCTGGATCTCGCAGTTTCTAGGACGATGTAGCCAGCGTTTGCACGTCCGATCTGGCAAATTTATTTTGTTTCATTTAGGACTGCGTCCGTTTGAAATTGGTGTGCGAATAGCAGTGTTGGTACAAAAGGGGATTGCTGCACTATAATTTGGCAGTTAAAGTAGCGATATTTTACTACCATGCTCATCCTGTCTGTTGATTTCGTGGAAGAAAAAAAAAATTAGTTTCTCGTGACTTGAGGCCACTGTCAATGTGGGCAGAATAGCGTTTACCCAGATGATTAGAAATGCTATAATTGAATGTTGCAATACTGGTTCAGTTGGGAAATATGATGACATTGCTAATTAGTACGTGTTCCGTGGGAGATTCTGCCTTCTCTATTAAGGTAGGACCTTAGAGAATCTGTTGTGATATATTTGCACTTCGTGCAGGAGAAGGAGCTTGTTCAGCTTAAGCGTGAGGCCAGACTGAAGGGTGGGTTCTATGTGAGCCCAGAGGCCAAGCTTCTGTTTGTGGTCCGCATCCGTGGGTATGGCTCTGTCTCATTTGTTTGCTGATTCTGTTGCAATGCTCAAGTGCTAAGTGTTGATTGTTGTCAAATGTGATGTGTAGTATCAATGCCATGCACCCCAAGACCCGCAAGATCTTGCAGCTCCTGCGTTTGAGGCAGATCTTCAATGGTGTCTTCCTCAAGGTTAACAAGGCAACCATTAACATGCTCCGCAGGGTGGAGCCATATGTTGCATATGGGTAAGTTTGTATAAATTTAGCTGCCATGTGTGCATTTTGTATCAATTCCCATTTGCGGATGTGATGCGTCCCAAAGGATATCAGAACACAATTATGTTGCAATTTTCACTTATTCTTTGGCTTATAGTATTCAGCTAGAATTGCTGTGCTGTATTATATGGTGTATATGCCTTGAATTATGTAGAGGTGCAAACAAGTGCTATGAGTTCTCATTATTTTTATCTTTCTCACACATTTATATAGCTTATTCAAATGTGTTTGTAGAATTTTTTTTTCCTTGAGGAAAGTCTTAAATATTTGCCAAATCTTATTGCTGTCTTAGTTATTCAGGTTGCTTCTAGGTTCAAAGAATGGAACAGATGATAATTCAATTTGTTTAGCCTCTTTAGTTCCTTTTCCAGAGCTGCATTGATTATTCCATATTCACATGAATAAGGTCTGCAGGGCCAGATCCCTGATTTTTTTGAAAGGCAGAAATTCCACTTGATTATTGTTTTGATGTCCTGAAGTCTGAACATGTATATTTGATCTCCAGTTACCCGAACCTGAAGAGTGTTAGGGAACTGATCTACAAGAGAGGTTATGGGAAGCTGAACAAGCAGAGGATTCCACTTAGCAACAACAATGTCATCGAGGAGGTTTGCTGTCTACAACTACTGTTCTGATTCTGATTACATCCACATTTCAATTTCAGCCTTAAATATTTTTGTCTACTTTCTGTTCGTTAGGGCCTTGGGAAGCACAATATTATCTGCATTGAGGACCTTGTCCACGAGATCATGACGGTCGGCCCACACTTCAAGGAGGCCAACAACTTCCTCTGGCCATTCAAGCTAAAGGCACCCCTGGGTGGCCTCAAGAAGAAGAGGAACCACTATGTGGAGGGTGGTGATGCCGGCAACCGTGAGAACTACATCAATGAGCTCATCAAGAGGATGAATTAGGCTCTTGTATCTTATGAGAATGAGAATGCATTCTATGTCACCATGGTTGTTTTACTCTAGTAAGTTGATGGATAATCATGGATATGCAATTTTGGTGTTCCGTGTCTCTAATACAGCAAGACTTGCACTAGGAATTCTGTCCTGTTTATGTTTGCAGTTGCTTTTGGAGGTTTGTGTACTTTTGTTTTTTATTTTCTCGTGTATATGTTCAGCAAACATTTCACTGGTGTCGTTTCCGTAGTATGCTCGATAAGGAGGATGATGTCTTTTTTTTTTTTCGTGTTTTGGGCTGTGTTTAGTTCAGTTTTTGGATAGTGCTTCTGAATGCCAGATCTTTTACTTTTCGCACAGGTGAACAAGTGACGTCAGCTTCACTAAACTAGCACCATTCATTCGTATAATTTTGTTATTTTGTTTCACGCATTATAGATCTAATATCCCATTTTTGTATTTAAGGAAATTGTTGATATATGAATTGCCATATCGAGAATTCAAATAAATTTTCCATTGCATCTAAAATAGTCTTTGAAAAATTATAGAAAAGGTAAACATAAATAAATATATGTAGAATTTCTGTCTTTGTGCTTCCATGAACATTTGATGGTTTCTTCTACGTGCAAAGCAAATACTCCGTACTCCATAATTTGGTGGCACACCGGGAAATTAGAAAAAGAACAAATCGTGCAAATTTCATATTGGACAGTCGAGTTGTGAACGGCCCAGTTCATTTTGCAATACTCGACCCATTTTTTTGTCCAACATCTGGATCAGGCCTAACTAAATGTACGCCTCAAATGAACAAGTCGAACGCCCTTTTCTTTTTTATTTTTCCTTTTTGAAACTGAATGCCCATTTTTCTGCCTGCAATGGACCAGATTAGGGCCCAAAACTTCGATCTGGACGGGACCCAACTTGTCGCCCTGGAACTAGTAGTTGATAGGAAATTTAGAAGAGCACAGGGGCCTAAGTGCATAAAGCAAAACGAACGGTCACGAAAGCACGTGTACCGATGCTTACCGAATCCGACGCTCCATTGAGTGTTTGCGGCGGCGGCTACAGCGAGTGTGTGCGGCGGCGGCGGTGGTGGGAGGAGACGAAAGAGAACGATGCAGGCGGTGGCACGGGTGGCGCGTGGGCTCGCTGCCGTGGCTGCGCGCCCGTCGGCGATGGAGGCAGGGCACCGCGGGCAGGTGCAGCAAGCCCGGGGCATCGTGGTGCAGGTGAGGGACGGGAACCTGGAGCGGGCGCTGTCGGTCATGGAGCGCAAGATGCGGTCCAGCGGCATGGAGCGCCTCATCCGGGCGCGCACCCACCACCACGTCAAGGACTCGGAGAAGCGCGTGCTCGCGCGTAAGGCGCTTATGCAGCGCGTCCGGTCCCAGGAGCTCGGCAAGAAGCTCCGCGAGATCCTCATCAAGAAGATCAGGTCAGGGCCACCCTCCCATCTCCACCAATACCTCTAGTGTATCTGTTAGCGCAGCGCCTCTTTGAGCTTGTACTTGCCCTTTCTTGCTGGTTGATTTGTTGATCAGACATTTAGTGGGTTGCGGTGACTAATTTGAATGAGTACTATTGTGATCGCCAAGTGCTCGACGAAATGTCTAGTGTAGTTCTATTTACCACGCTTAGTTGAATTGAATGGGTTTGCGGATTGAGTTGCGCTGTGGAGAATTTTGACTTCTGAGCGCAGTTTCACCCTGGTCCAGGTGGATGGATTTGAAGGCTTGTGTGAGAACTCATACTTGAGATGGAATACCTTCATTTGCAGTTTGCACCCAACACATCCTTAGCTAATTAGGCATCCATGAAAACAGGTGCCCTGTATGGTAGTACCAGGATGTAGACCATGTTACAAATTTATGAGCCTTTTGGTAGTTATTTTTCATGGCCTGTGGTGATCCAACTTATTAGGTTACACAGGTTTGTGTCATAAATTTGATATTGCCTCAAATTTGGCACCCCATCCTTTTTATTAACCTTTGGTGTTATATCTAGCTTATTTAGGTTTGATTCTTTTAACTTATTTAGGTTTGATTCTTTTAATCCCTTTTTGTTAGCCTATAATCGCTAGAGTTTGAGCACCATTAGCGAAGTTTTGGGTAATCTCTTTTTTTTGTGAATGCCTAATAAGGTGAAATTTTTATAAATAGTAGAGTGACTGCACACATGCTGCCCTCAGATCAGAGATTTACAAATTCATTTGTTGACAACCAGCAGTGGAGAAAATAGCTAACCTATGACCCTGTGTATGATCCAATAATACATTTAATATTTTGGTGACTCTACTGAACATAAGAGTCTAACTGGTTGGTTTAGCTCTTATGTATATCAAAGTAATTCATAAGCCATACATTACTTGATCGAAGTTAACTCCATACATGTCACATTGATTATGAGAGCTGTTCCCTTTTCAGATGGTAATATAGTTATCCCATGAGAAGTTATATCAATTCCAAAGACTTCTCTACCTTTTTATCACTGAATTTGTTTAGTGAGTAGTGAATGACCGAGTGTAGATGCATGTGCTAATGAACTGTTTTGGTGCCTCAATGCATTTATGTAAAATATTGCATTTTCCTGATGACCTGTATACACAGCCCATATTACCTTGCAAATTGCACTGCCCATATATTATCTGAGTTCTGACAGGTAGCCACTGGCCCACTATTTATTTTCCATATTTTTAAGAAGTATATGTGCCAATAAAATATGATAGGAATATCTTGATATAAACTATCTTAAATCTTTACAAGGACCAATATAAGTTGGTGCCAGTGCTAGAAAATTTTATTGGAACCAATTTCCAGCACTAACTATGCTACCTGGAAAAACTCATGTATGAATTGCCAAATGCCTTTGTTACTATGTGAATACATGGTATAATGATTTTAGCTTCTGCATGGTGATTGATTGCTTTTGACTGGGATGGTAATCATGATTCGCCCAAAAATAAATTTTGTTGATATGATGACTGTATCAATGGTTTTGTGTTCATTCATGGTCATCAGTGCCCCTATAGTTATTATTCATCAATTATCATAGAGTAAATTTCTAGGAACCAGGCTGTGTGCTTATTGTTGTAGAGACTGTGGTATGTAACATCAGGCTCTATTGCTATGTTGTTATCAAAACTCACCCTAGCAAAATCTCATCCAATTGTCGCTCGCCCTCAACCTGTCATCTATGTTGGCTAGTTGACAATTTTTTTAGCCTAACCTGCTAGAATGTTCTTGATGAACTGACCAGTTGCAAATAGCTAAATCCAAGAACTGCTAAAAAGGTCCACATTGAAATGTAGAATAGCATCCCAGAGTTTCCCCTTTTGTTTATTTTATTTTATAATCATGAAAATGGGTTAGTAATTTACAAGTGAACCTTCATTGCACAGAAGAATTGTTGCATTATAGTATTTACATATTGTGTGATACAATAGCATTTTATCTTAGCTCTGACTTGTATGGGTTGTGAACTTGTGATCATAGTTGTGATCTCATATTTGATTAGTTATCATGGTTATTAGTTATGACCATGTTCCCACATTCTGATGTCATGTTTATGTGTCTGAGAATGTCGTGCAAATAGTCATTGTTGGTGATATGCCAATACAACACCAATCATTTGGAACTATGTTGCTGTTTAGCTTTTATTTACTATTTTGCTTCATCAGCAAACTAATACGTTCTTATGCTGCACACAATCTTGTAAGCAGAAATTTTATGTAGAAATATGCAGTTGGTGTGTACCTTCATTGTTCATGAATGAACCGTTCTCTATATTCATTGGGAAATGATTTGCTCTGTGCAGGGGCCAGTGAGGGTATCAGCAGCACTTTGGCCGTTTACTACTAGCAATCTGTGTGTGGGTGGAGCGTTTTGAGCGTGTAACGATACGGGGTACTTCATTGATGGACCTGTAGCGCAGCTTGAGAATAACTCAACCGCGACCTTGAGCAAAAAAGCTTTAGCTATATATATTGCAAGAAGGTCAGATTGATGGAAAAACTGTTGATTTTTTTGTATTATACAACTTAGTATCTATATGGATTTAATTGCTGTTTGTGCTTGACTTATGTGCGTGGAAATGCTGTCTGAGCAAAGTGTGGCAATGCTTCACATGGTACACGAGATGACTGGATGAAAACGGAAATGAAAAAAACTCGTTTCCTGAAAAATGTTTTACGCAAGTGATATCGTTTACAACCGTTTCAAATGCTAGCACGTATCTCAAAAGCTCCTTAAAATTTACTTAGTAAATCAATGATAATGCCAAGTGAATATAATAAATAGTGAGCCATATTTTTGTATATCTCTAATAGTTATTATATTCACTTGGCATTATATAAAGTGAATCTAAACTAAATAGTGAGCCATAGTGAGCCATATTTTTGTATATCTCTAATAGTAGGTTTCTATAAAACTAAAAAATTAGTCAGGCGAGGGAAAACCGCATGAAAACAGTGGCGTAGGGTTGCCGATAGTTTAGATTAGATACAGATATCATAGCATCTCCAAGTCTTTTTAAATCTCATTCTCTAAAATCATTATCTAGAGTCATTACCACAACAATTGTTTTCTATTTCTTTTTACTGTCCAACAGCCTTTCTATATTTTGTGAGCACTCTAGAGAATCATGCTTGTCTTCTATTTTGGCTAGCAAAAAATCTAGAATAGAAGATGGCTATATTTAAATAGCTATTTAAAAAAGCTGTTAGATACTAATTTTTCACCAAAATCTCTATTCCTAACATTTAGAAGGATACAGAGTCTCTTAGAGTTGCACTTAGGAGGGCTGATTTAATGACCTCTTGGAGATGCTGTGATAGTTTAGAGACAAAGAATTAGGGAATTATTAGGGAGGGCTGTTTTAAGAGTATCTCTAACCATATTAAAAAATAGTCCTAAAAACTGGTTTTCCAACCTTTGCAAAACATATTAGAAGAAATAAAATCCAACAGTTTCTAAAATCTTACTTCTAAAAGATACAAGGTAATTTTACATCAAGAAAACTAGACTATTTATAAATCACATCAACTATTTCTATATTTTTTCTCTTCCGTATATTTATATCATATCCTACTATGTTATTTTACCCACGTCCTTCCAGCTTCAGATTGGCATAACATGCGCGTGAGAGATCCACGTGTAGGAGTGGTTTTCCTAGTGTCAAAAGATTGGGAGGTGGGTTTAGGAGCTATTGGAGAGATACATATATTTTTTTAATTTTGCTAAAATTCTAGATTGAGAGACTGTTTTGGGTACTTTAGAGATGCTCGACCCGTTGAGATACTCTAATTGTATGTAAAATTTAGTTTTTCTAAAAAATTTTAGCATCATATTGTGATTGTGACTACCACTTAAATAATTTAATTG